>JAVJIF010033231.1:0-178355 GCA_038442645.1 Agave tequilana | reverse complement strand
CTGTATATCTCTCTCTCCCTCTCCCTCTCAGTCTCTCCCCCTCTCTGTCTCTCTCTCTCCCTCTCCCTGTCAGTCTCTCTCTGTCTCTCTCTGTCCCTCTCTCTTTCCTCCACTGTGTTCCCCTCTCTCCTCTGTCTCCGTCTCTCTCCCTCTCTCTGTTCCTCTCTCTCTTTAATTAATTTGCATTTAATGTCATTTAATTTAGGTTAGTTTAGGTAAAGTTAATTTAATTTAATTTAGGTTAATTAATCTAATAAAGTTTTGTAATTAAGTTAGGTAATTTTATAATTTTATTGAAGTTAGGTAATTAAGTTATTGTAGGTTAATCTAGTATAAATTAGTTTAGTTTAATTAATATAGTTTCATTTAATTGAATTTAATTTAATTAAATTAGTTTAGTTAACTTAATTTAGGTTAATTTAATTTAATAAAATTTTGTAATTAAATTAGGTAATTTAATTATTTATTAAAGTTAGGTAATTAAGTTAGTGTTGCTTAATCTAGTATAAACTAGTTTAGTTTAATTTATTGTAGTTTCATTTAATTGAGTTTAATTTAATGTTTTTTAATTTAGTTAATTTTAGTTTTAATTTAATTTAACAGATAATTTTTTTAAATTTCAGTATGGCTCCAAAGCAACGCGATATTGGATGGGAACATGGTACCCCTGTTGGTGGAAGTAGAAAACTTGTGAAGTGCAATTATTGTGGGAAACAAGTCCATGGTGGTATCACTAGATTGAAGCAGCATATAGCACATGTACCCGGTCAGGTGGAAGGATGCTTGCGAGTATCAAAAGAGATATCTCAAATAATGAGACGACATCTTTCTGAAGGTAGCAAAGAAAGAGCGGCCATTAAATCTAAAAAAGACCGACTTATGAGATCTTTAAGTGAGGAAGATTTCTATGATGTGACCGAAGAAGATTCTGATAATGAAATTGAAGAAGTTGGTGGTTTAGAAGGAGTTGAAAGAAGACAACTGAAACAAGCCATGAAAGAAAGTCGTGAAATGGCTTGGAGATCGGCAGAAGGAGTTGATATTGGTGGCAGTAGTTCACAGCCTTCAGGATCAGGGAGTAACCGTGGATTACGTCGGAGTATGACTATGAGAGAAGCTGAAATTTCAGTTCGTGGTATTGATCCTTACATGTTCCCAACAAAACAGAAATCAATCAAAAGCATGTTCTCAACTGAGAATATGAAAAAAGTTGGGAAATCCGTGGCGAAGTTCTTTCACTACAATGCAATACCATTCAATGCAGCTGATAGTGGTCCTTACTACCAAGCCATGATTAATACTATTGCGGAGGCAGGTCCAGGTGTAAAAGGCCCTACAGGGTACCAGATTGGCAATCTCTATTTAGAGGAGGAAGTGAAAGAAATTGGAGTATATATTGCTTCAATAAAAACAAAATGGCCGCAGTATGGTTGCACGATCATGTGTGATGGATGGAGTTCTCATAATAGAAAGCCTATTGTTAATTCATGATTTATTGTGATAGAAGCATGATCTACCATACTTCTGTTGATACCACTAATATCTCGAAGACTGCTGAGTATATATTCTCGCTAATGGATAAAGTTGTTGATGAAGTTGGCGAAGAAAATATCGTGCAGGTTGTCACAGATAATGAGGCAAGTTTCAAAGCAGCTGGTCACATGTTGATGGAGAAGAGAAAACATTTATTTTGGTCTCCCTGTGCAGCACATTGCATTGATTTGATGCTTGAAAATATTGGCTCTTTGAAATCAGTCAAGGAGACATTGGATGATGCTAAGGTGATCACATCATTCATTTACAATAGCCTCAAAGTGGTGAATTTAATGAAGCTATATACCAAAGATAGAGATTTGTTGAGACCAGATATAACACGGTTTGCCACCGAGTTTATTTCTATTGAAAGCCTTATTCGCTATGAGCAAGATTTGAAAAGAATGTGCACGACTACAGAATGGCGTGAATTCAACAAGGAAAGGAGTAGAAGAAGTGTGCGAGATAAGGTTGCTAATCTCATTCTAACTGACCGGTTTTGGAAGAAGGCAAGAGAGGTCCAAAACATTATGGATCCTCTTGTTAGAGTCTTGAAGATAGTGGACCAGGACAAGAAACCTACACTATCTATTATATATGAAGCTATGGATAGAGCAAAATTGGCTATAAAGGCCTCAAATAAGAACTGGAAGAAGTACTGGGACATCATTGATAGAAGATGGGAGGGACAATTGCATAGACACTTGCATGCTGCTGGTAATTCATTTGCCTAGAAATCATATTTGTTGATTAGAAATTGAAACTGTCATATCATAACAATCGTTTGCTTACATTATTGCAGCATATTTTTAAATCCAGCACTCCAATATTCAAAAAACTTTTCTACACATCCAGAAGTGAGATATGGATTAAAGGAGGTCATTAAAAGATTGGAGCCAGATTTGACTAAACAAGCAAGAGCTATTAATAGGTAATAATAATTTATTTATTTCATCGATATAATGTTATGCAAATATTAACACTTGTGATGTGTATTCTCACAGATAAAATTATTTGTGGATGGAGTTAGAGAATTTGGAAGCTCACTAACTAGAAGAGCAGTGCAACAATCTTTTCCAGCTGATTGGTGGATTAATTATGGCGAAAAAGCTCCCAATCTGCAGAAAATTGCCATCAAAGTCTTAAGCCAAACATGTTCTTCATCGGGTTGTGAAAGAAATTGGAGCACGTGGTCGCTAATTCATACAAAACTGCGCAACCGGTTGGCAATGAAAAAGTTGCATAAACTAGTATATGTGCATTACAATATGCGGTTGCGAGTAAGAAACTTGACATGCAAAAGCGACACTGATGATTATTACAACCAATTGATCTGAACAATATTTTCAATGATGATGATATTTTGGATGAGTGGATTCGTGAGGGAGAACAGCCGATGTTACCACCAGATGACTTAGGTTGGTTAGATGAAGGTATTCGTCATACTGACGAAAGTGGCGGCGATGATGGTGATGGCGGTGATGATGACAGCGGTGATGGTGGTGGCGACATGGTTCAAAGACTCGGCCGAGTCGGAGACGAGTCGGCCGAGTCGTATCCGTCTCGGCCCACTCCGAGACGAGTCCGAGTCACGAGTCGGTCGACTCAACTCAGAGGAGACTGACTAGCCGAGAATCGGAATTTACTCGGTCGATTCGGCATTATGATGATAATTTTGTGCCTCATCGCAATTCAATGGGGAAATAACTACATTAGCATGTATTTATGAATGTAGTTTGTTCAATTACTATATTGTGCATGTATTTTGTTATGCTTCTACCGACGACGCGTGTATTTATACTTTCGCTTTATGTTTAGTGTGCTAGGTGATATATTTGGACATGTGATAAATGAATATGGATGTCTACATTTTTTTAAGATTTATCGTGATTTTTAAGAATTTTTTAGTTTTCTATGTAGCGTTTTGCGCGTATCGCCGATATCGATCCGAGTCATCGAGACCGATCCGTCTCAGTGCCCGCCGAGTCGGCGGCCGAGACCGCGACTGTGAACCATGGGTGGCGATGATGGTGGTGAGGGTGATGGTGGTGAGGGTGATGGCGGCAGTGATGGTGGTGATGGTGGTAATGTTGAAGAGACTCATGGTGTTGGTGGAAGCCAACGAGATGATGCTTTAACATGGGATTCACAATATTATGCCACACAAGATACAGATCATGGAGGCGGGCGGGGATTTCACAGCAGCGTAGGCATTTGGATCGGTTGGTCGAATTCAGTTCTAGCGATGATTATTCGAGTGGACATGATTACTACTCACATGGTCATCATAGTCTTGAAGGCCATTTACAGGGGTTGGGTTTGACATCTGGCCAATATTCTGGCACTGATTATTCTAGCACTGGTGATTACTCTACTAGAAGCACTGAATATCGAGGTTTTGGGTATTATCACCATGGAGCTGATATTGCACAACCCCTACCGCCATATTACTCTGATAGTGGATCCTCTGGCCAATCATCTCAGCCTACAGGATCTCACCCACAAACATATCATTATCCTTATGGAAACTAATGCCTGGTTTCTATACTTATCGCGGGCCAGATGATAATGATGATTTGGAGCCTCCTCGTAATTCAATGTGGAAATGACTATATTAGCAGGTACTTATGAATTATTTTGTGCAATTTACTATATTATGTATGTATTTTGATATTTTTCTACCGATGACGCTTGTATTTATGCTTTCACGTTATGTTTTGAGTGTTAGGTGATATGTTTTGAATATGTGATGCATGAATTTGGATGTTTACATTTTTTTATGATTTGTCATGATTTTTTCATAATTTTTTTGGCGCTCTATGTAGCGTTTTTGCGTATCGCCCGAATCCGATCCGAGTCGCCGAGACCGATCCGTCTCGGTGCCGGCCGAGTCGGCGGCCGAGACCGAGACTTTGAACCATGATCCCGCTTGTCCTCTAAGTTTCATCACGGCCAATCGAATCTTTCTTGACTCAGACATGTCATGCCAACAGAAATATCGATCCATAGTCAACTACCAGTCTATATAAACCTGAGGGTCCAAGCGCCCGTCGAAGGAAGGAGCATCGACTTTAACGCTCTTGATATACTGGGCATCAGCGTCAGCTGTATAACAGGGTTGAACTCGCTCTCGCCTGTGAGACCTACTGCCGTTTTGAGAATTTTCCTCCTCCGTGGTTCTCCTCCGATTGGTTTCTAGCCTATGAATTCGGGTTACTAGATTTCTACAATTGACGTCAACCCGATCCCTAACTTCTTGTAGCTGTTGGTCCATCTTTTCTATCTTGTCAATGAGTGTGTTAAGTATATCCTGAATGCTAAGGTTCATAGGTGTTGAAGTTTCTCCTACAGAAAAAGTTCTACCACTTCTAGTAGACTAGCAAGATCCTACTGATCCTAAATGCAAACTATCCTAAAATGATATATATGTTATGCAGGAGGAATCAGAGATTAGATTAATAAAAGATAATACCAACTCTAAGCTATGTAGATTAACACGTGATTAAGAAAATAAAATGTGGAGACAATGACAAAACACGTACTAACACAGTTAATTCCAAGAAAAGTCAAGTGGTCACAAATTCAAATTAATTTAGTTGCCCGGTTAAAATTAAGTCAGGTTATCACTCAAGGTCAAAATCACACAACTCACTATTTAGTGGGCAAAAGTCAATAAGTTCTACCTTGTGACAGATTGAAATAGCTAGCTATCTCAATTAAGTAGTAGGAATAACTGAACAAAATATTCAAAGTTACCTGAGAGGAGACCGAGGTTCAAACCTGAACGTGACTACTGTAGGCGCGTAATACTGGTCGTCACGAATCACTGCCTCGAGAATAGCTCGATTTGGATTTAAAGCGAACCCTAAATGGCCTTCGGAAGATGTGATCAGGCGAGTCGACATTGGCTCAGTCGGGTCTAGTTTCTACTTGAACCAGACCAAGACTGAACCGGCTTGGGCTGGCCGGGTTGGCTCAGAGTGTGAATCGGGTTCAGAGTCGGGTGTTTCGAAGGGATCCGACCCGAATCACTGATCCCTCTTACAAAACCCAATCAATTTCACTTCCAATCTCCCTTCTTGCTTACAGCTAGGGCAAAAATTGAAGCCGTGAGAGGTCGGTGGCGGAAGATATCGGCGACGGCGGAAGACGTCGGCGGCGGGTGTGAGAGCCTAATGCCGGCGACAACATAGTAATGGCTTCCTGAAAGCGGCGTCAACGCAAGATCACGGTGGTAATGAAGAAGCAGTCGATGGCGAGGACTTGCCGCTGATGGGAAGCAGCAGGAAGAGGAAGTCGTGGCGGCGATCAGAGCGTGACTGACATAGGAGCTCGTTGATGACAGAACCTGATCTCAGGAAGGGGCGATGAAGCTTCGACAAGCAGTGACGGAGACGGTGGATCTGAGTTCGGTGGAGGTTACTGGAGCTTTGTCGGCGAAATCTAGGGTTCGCCTTGACGACAGAGATGTGGCGAGAGCAATGCTTCATGGATTCGATCAAAACTGATCTGTGGGCGATGGAATTGATCTGGATCTTGAGCGGCGATTGAGCATGGCGAGGATCTGAACTTGCAGAGGAAAGAGAAAGAAAACAGTCCGAGTGGGGAGTTGACAGTGGAGGATGTGGTTGTTGACGGCGGCGGAGGACGTGGTTGTTGACTACGGCAGTTGAATTTTGGATTGGAGAAGATTTTAAGATGATGAACAGTGTAGATTAGGAATTTTCAAGGGGTTTCAAATTTTTTACAGTGTAATTTTTTTCAAATGGATCTGGGTCTAGATTTGGGGTTTGTTACTGGAGCAGATTTGGAACAGGAAAAAATTGAAGGGAATTGAAAACCTTGCTCTGATACCAAGTGATGTAATACCAACCTGAATCGCAATCACCTTCAAATCGTAACCGAAATTTGAAATTTAAAAACAGAACAGGATTTCGGGTTTTCACCCCTTACGCGGGCTTCTCACCCAAAACTCGAGAGCAGATAAACTCAAGAATTTAACTGGATAATTTGAGGAGAAGTTTTAATCAATCAATAATCCAAAAGAAGTAGTCTGGGAGCCTTTTATAAGCTTTACAAGAAATAATTTTTCTAAGTAATAACTGATTTGGTACTAAACGCTCACAAAAGAACACCTACCACATTAACTAAGAAAAAAAATATAAAACAAGTCTAAAATAAAATTAGGCTAAAACCAAAGAATTGCATTACGCTGCTTTCAGAAATAGACTTGATTGAATCGTCCACTAAGCGGCGTGATATCCTCATCAAAAAGAATCCCCCAACAGACTTGCACATTGAACCCTAATTGAGTGCACTAGCATTGGTAAGAAGATACGAAGCTTATCATTGAGAACGATCATAGAAGATCTGCAACAAGAAAAATTGCTAGTCTGTAACAAACCCCAAATTTTTGGAGCGTTATTCTGATATTTTTTTCTCCATTTATCTCTGATAGGAGCCAACTCCTCAGTTCAATTAACAATCATATTTTATTTCACTGTCTTAATTCATTTCACTCTTGCTCTGTGCCTAACCATAGTCACTCCAACTATGGTCCATCACTTCTCCTAATTGGCGCACTAATCGATCTTATAGCACATGTCCAAAGTTTCTCAAAAGCTACATGATATTATCCTCGATCAAACCTGCCTCTAACTTTCAAGACTCTGCTTGTTTCTTATCTACCTTGTAGCACTCGACATTCTCATTTCCACTGCATTCATATTGGACGTGTCGTTTCTTAATTTCCAATATTCAGATGCAGAAATGACAACTGATCATAAGTTGTCATGTAAGTTTCCCTTTACTTTATGGGCATCCTATAGTCACAAAGTAATTGAGGAGCAGTTTACCACTTCAAGCATCATGCTTTTATTCTATGAATAATATTTATCCTTCAAACTCACTATTAGGTGAGTACTAAACCTAGATAAGGAAATGATCACTCTTGCATACTTCTTCTTCGCTGTCCATTATAAACACTAATTTCTTCATTTACTTTTGCTGAACATTGCAAGATTCCATTTTCATCCTCGACATCTTTAGTTTGTTATTTTGCATCCTTTGAGTTGGCGTTAATTTTTTACTAAAGTCTAAATTCTAAATGCATAAAGCTAAACATCCATTCTTCTACTTCTTTTTCCCTTTTTCCCCTCCGTTTTTTTAATGAGAATAAGAGGCAAGATCCTGAACCTCCATGAAAGTCCTCATATTGCAAATTTCAAAACCATGATGTCTTGCCTTTATTTAACCCTCATAATTGGCTCCTGTGTTGACTGTAAAGTAGGTTCTTTGGTTAATTTAGACTTGAACCCCAAATTATTTGCAGAAAGAAGATTTCAGATTGAGCAAAATTATTTTGCCTTCATGGTAGCAGCTATAAAACCAAACATTTCCTTTAGACTTTTGATATTACATATTAGTGATTTTTGTGTGAAACTCCGGCCAAATTTTGGTGAGAAAAGGGAAAGAAGTGGTAAAATTGTACAATTAATTCTGGCAATTTTTCAGAACCTTAGGTGAACAATATCTGAAAATTCAACTGAACTCCAGCCCACCATTTATTCTCGTCGTCTAAAAATGTCGTCTAAAAATGCCGATTGCGGTCTCTTTTTTCATGTTCTAGGGCTATCAAAATAAATAGTACACGTGACAGAACAGAATTTGGTAATTACAAGTCACTAAGAAATTTCTGATGTAAATCAGCTTACCCATAGTGGATCTTCGAGCAACGAAATTATGACAGCTATTGCAATATTACGACTCAATGCAGCCTTTAAATCCCAAAAATACTCTATTTGCTGCGCCATGTCATCAGAAGCGGAATCAATTGGCATTGTGAAAAACACGAAGATTTTCACATCCAAAAAATAAGAAGAAACCTATTATTCCCAAAAAGGGCAAATCTTTAATTAAGACGGGAGAAAATTAGGGCAAAATTACCTGCATTGATCACCAAATTGCGATCGGTCTGGTGATATTCGTTGATGGGTACGAGATCTCGGGCCACAGTGTTCCACTTGCAAATCTGTTTGAACACGTCTCGTTGCTGCGGATGGTCTCGACGCAGAAATCTCTGTAGAACCTTCAAATTACTTGAGTTTTTTTTTTTTTTTTTTTTTTTTTTTTTTTTTTTTTTTTTTTTTGAAGGGCCAGAATTCCGAGCTGAAAATGGACCAAAATTAGGGTTTTGAGAAATACGATCAATACCTAAGCAGTACTCGGTCGGTGTGTATCCGATCAGGGCGCCGTAATCGTCCCGGAGTTGCTCGCCGAGGCCCAAGCAGATGACGAACAGTCCTTGAGTGTCCATTTCTTCTCGTTGAATGGCGGGTGGTTGGGGTTTACCTGACTTCTTGGTTTGGGAATTAGGGTTTGGGAAGGGGAAGGGATGGAGTGATGGATGGAGATAAGAAATGGGAAATTGGAGAGATGGGAATTTTCCTCGCCGATTGGAGATTTGGGGACTGCTTTTCCCGCGCTGAGATCGCTACAGGAACTTGGGCCGGAAGACAATGGACTAAATTTAAGTAGGGAACCAGCAGTGGCCCAGGTGTGCGTGTTTATAATATTGGGCCATATTGCATTGCCCTTCCCTAAGAACCAGAGTTTATCACGCAGCCACTCCTGTGAGCCCAAGGCCTTATAGAGTGGAACCAATCCGGCCCAAAAAAACCGATTGGGCCATGACACAGCTAAGGTGATATGGCCATGTCACAGCTAGGACGAGTCCAGGTTTTGCTTGTGGGCTCTAGGTCGGGACAAGGTCTTACCTTAAGCCCAGCGTGCCCCCGGCCCATTTGAAAATTCAGAGTCTTTAGACCTCGTGCCTTTTCAAGCTCTTTTTAGTTTAACCCTAAATACCATGGCCTGAGTTTGGAATTTTTTTTTTTTTTTTCCCCTCCTCCTTCCGCCAACTCGTAATTCATATTTCATCAGACTTTATATGAATCTTCAAAAGATAAGAGGAGCTGAAGAAAAGAAAGGAAACCAAAAAAAAAGCCCATAATCGGCCCCTAAAGCCCTGGAACAGGGATTCTAATCAATTTCACCAAGGCTGGAAACTGGGTTAGGACTGACCTTAGTCTCAATCTAAACCCAGCTAATTATCGTCCTAGTTGAAAAAAATATAGTAGTCCAGGAGATTCTATTCACACACATGCACATAGAAGGGAAAAGAGAAAAGAAACAGTAACACGCCATTTGAACATCTTTCTTTTGTTTAGGGAGTTTGTTTTTTCATAATGGAGGATTTCTAGGAGTGTCTTTGTTCTTCGTGCAAGTTAGTGTGACAATAATGATGATAGTGACAACAATGACGGTGAGTGTTTTTGGAAACAAGGTTTCTAATATGACTTCTATTGCATGAGAGTGTATATACACTCACTTCTCTTTGAGGAATCAAATCCCACAAAAATGACTTGGTGTGATGATATTATGCTCGTGAGAATTATATTCTCAAGATTGCCGCTGTGCATGAGAATTTGCATGAAAACTTTAGAGCCATAAAAATTCTTTCATGCAAATTACACCTGTAGATTAGAAGACATTATCGATGTAAATAGGGCTAGCTAAACACTTATCTTATGCTTCTAAATTAATATATTTTAAGATAAGTTGCAAACTAAAATAACAGTTACGCTAAAAAAAGCTTGCAGAGCTCGTTCAACTTGGCACACAAGGCAAGCAAATTTTATCCGATAAATCAAACATCTCTCCGTGATTCTGGAAGTACTCACTGACATAGTATTATGAGTCTTCGGTGCAGACACCTCGAAATACGAGATGGTCGTGTGACACAAGCAGAGCCCTTGGACTTTGGGGGCAATTAGCCAGTTACCCTCCTCAGCCCCCGCTTTTCCCTTGAAAAGAAGTATCAGACGTGGCCCATTATAGCTATCATCAGCCTCGTTTTCAGTTGCGTCTATTGCAGCAAAAAATTTGCAGTATGCCCCACTCCCCCTTCCTTTTTCTTTTTTAGATTTTTTTAATATTCAAACAAAGAAAAGAAAAATAAAACAAAAAACAAAAAAGACATTGAAAGGTGATTAATCACCACCAGATGGCAATCCAAATCTCCTTTCACTTTCTTCTGGGGTTAAAAAATTATGTGATAGAGTTGCAAGAGAGAAATTTGGACAGAAAGTAAAGCTGAATTTGAAACTTATAGTCGTCTTCACCCTGAATTTTGATTGTTTGGAGGAGAATTTTGTCGTAAGCAGATAGAATTGTCTCTTTTCCTTTTTGCTTACCAACAATTGAAGTGTGTAACACCCCGAATCTTAAATTCTATTTTAATATTCTAACATTTGATTAATTAAATTATAAAAATTATTTAGGGGATGATTGAATTAATTATGTGTAAGGATGGATTTTGGAAATTTTGTGAAAAATTTTAGAGTGGGAAAAATATTGAAAATATTAAATACATGTGCATATATAAGAAAATGATACATACAAATACAAGGGTAGATGCACTTATACTTATGTAATTTAATATGAATTCATATTAAAGGAAGGGTTGTGATTGAATTGGGCTTGATGAGGATAAGATGGAGAGTTTGGATTTACTAGGATTTGATGTAGGTTGAGGTGGCAATTTGAGAAGATATTAACATGACACATGGCTTGTATTATTAATAAATAAGTAGAAATATTAAAAAGAAAAAAGAAAACCTTAAAAAAAAAAACCATTCTCTCATCCCTCTCTTCCTCTCTCACATCTGAAAACATAAGACCAAAATTCCCCAATATTGGTGCCAAAATCCCCCTATAAAATTCAATCTCCTCCTCTCAATCTCTCACCTTCTCACTCTCTTTTCGTCCCTTTCTCTCTCCCTCTCTGGTGCGTGCAGCAACAGCAACCGCAGTTACTGCGTCTGCTGCGGCCAGTGGGGACGGTACAGAAGCAGTCGCGGCAACCCGGCGACGGCCAAGGCGACTCTAGACGGCAGCCAGGGTAGCGAGGATTGATCGATCGATGAAGGTGAGGGAGTCTCCTTGACCTCATTTTCTTTGATGGTTCCTGAAACTTTTGATCCCATTAATTGGTAGATCTCTTGTTTTATCGAGGAATTAAAAAGATAATGATGGATTTTATTTGTAAGTAAGGTTATTAATGTGCGATTTTATAATCCCTCATTGAAAATTATGAGTATAAGAAGCTACGTGTGGTAAAGACTTGTGGATTAAGAAAAACGGGTGATTTTATGAGAATAATAGAAAGAGTTATAAATAAATAAAAGATTTAATAGTTATGATTCGAATTTAATTAAAGAGGTTAAAGAAATTTGAGAAAAAATCATAAGTTGAGCACTCTTGCAATAAGAGTGCAAATCTGTTCAACACTATAAGTTATGAATTCTAATTCAGTTTGTCGGTATATTAAGAACAAAAGATATCATGTTATATATCATTTGAAAGTTAATTGAGTCTACTTTATAACATCTCTTACTATATCTCTATTGGAGGTTTGTGTTGAGAATTATCGCCGAAATATAACAGGCTGGTCGAAACTGCTATATTGTAGAACCTATACACGATTGAAGAATTTCTGATTATTTAGAATGGTTTATCTGAATCACATCTATCAGATAATATATCATTAGAAAGGTAATTAAGTCCACTTTTCCACAAAATTTTTCGTATTTCATTTAAATTTCTAAAACAAAGTAATAATAAAAATATTATTGATTGTTTGAAAGACAGAGCAGCAGAAATGTTGTCTTCTTTTGAGCAAATCCTCATAAAAATGCCTCCCTTGTGACCTAAGAAGGTAGGGTTCAATAATGATTTCAATTTTCAAATTTTATCTTTTAATTGAGAAACTAAATGTATGTTCGTGAACATGTGTGATTTTTTAAATAATCCATATGATATTGTTCTTGCTACTCATTAAATTCACACACTCTCTAGTTTAATTCTCAATCGGGTTTATTCCTACTCTAATTTGGTTTACCACTGAGTTATTGAAAGTGCTCCCCTCGTATCAATTCCTTAATTTTTCTTCTGACTCTACTCACTGAGCTGTCGAGCTCACGCCCCAGTTTCATATTTTTCAAGTCGTGGCGAGAAGAATGCCCAGTTTAAGGCGCTGGGCATTCCGTCTGGATTTTTTGTTAAAAAAAAATATTAAAAATGTAATTATGTGTTACTAGTAAAGTTTCTCATTGTATAACACAGTTTTATTTGATGTGTATTTGTAGCAGTAATTAGAATGTGATGATTATGATGAGTTGGATTTATAGATAGCTTTGTATTATACTGTGAATATCGAGAGGGGTACTCTCGAGCATATATTTACTGTGGATATTAGTAGAGAGAATTATTTACTAGATGGATTTGATAAGTAGGCGATGTCAAGTCAAAATAAACTAATATTTATGAGATGTAATTATATGCTAGTTGAACTCTGGTGGCATGATTCATATTTGATGATAAGTAGGCTATTTGAGCCAAAATTGTTATTATAGAATATAAGTAGCTCGTTGTGAGTCAAAATTGTTATATTTGTATCATGGCAGACTCATATTTTTTCAATGAGATGTTATCGGAATTCTTAAGAAATTAGAGATGATAGCTTGAGTAATAAGGATGTTTATGAAATTTGAGGATATTAAAATCTAGGACTGTTACAAAGTGCCATCGGAATCCTGCATTGCCACATCAATTCGCGATAATACATGGATATCGGAGTAGTACTGGGCCGAATTACAACTTTCACCTTCTCAAAACCATTATTATCGTTGGGGGTTATGGCTTCAGAACTTAGAGAAGATTGGAAAGAGACGTCGACGAAGGGGGCTCATGGCTAGTGAACATGAACCAGCCTTTGTTACCATTTTGTAGAGTAAGCCCATCAATGGGGCTTGATGTTGGGGCTGGCTCAAGCTATATTAGAAGCCCATGAGATTGGGTTGAAACTTTTTCAGGTAGGCCATGAGTCCTTTTCTCCGAATTACTCGAACTATCACCAAGTTTTTTTTACTGAGGCTCAAGGCCCAACCTACTGTGTAGCCCTAGTAGTTGAGGGAACTGATGTGTGCCGATTTGTATGGCAATTGTATCAATTGTTAACAAATAATATAGAGTGAATCGAGTATCGTCCCACGAGGATTGTTATTTCAAGTACCAACTTAATCTTTCCTAATTCTATTTGAATAATTAATTTAATTGGAATATGTTGTGATTAAACTACTACTAAAGAGGTTTGCTTTAATTATAAAAGAGCTAGGGTAATGATTTCGGTAATTGTAATCAGATAAAATATTATACTTTTACTAATTCATCCTATTCATGCTAACAATCAGAATTCTCTATCCTAATTAGTACTTTCTCTCTTATAATATCAATTCTATCATCTAAATTTAGAATCTACAATCTTTCGATCTAATAGATTGCTAGTCAGAAGATGCATTAAGTTTGATAGATATTCCTACCTAACTGCACAACTCTTACGTCCCAACTTTCAAGTTATGGTTGTTAATCCTAGAAGTTGTTGCAGGTTATCTCCTCTCAGACTCTAACCTAACCTCCTGATCAATTGTGCGCACCAATTATAGCAATAAAGCACAAGATTTAATAACTTAGCATATAAAATATTTAAACTTTATAAAATACATAGGAGAATTTGTACAAAATATAATCTTATACCCTCAATACAATCCCTACATCATGACCCTTGTTATGAAAAATTATTTCATAACTATGAAAATAAAACACATTATAGTATTGAAAGAGAACATGGAATAAAATCAATTAACAGAAAAGTAAAAGAAAAGTAAGAGAGCGCCAATAAAGATGAAGGCTTGACGAATTTTCTGCTGGAAATACTATTAGAATTAATGGTTAACAGTAGAATTTAATTGATTTTTTCTCAAAATAAAAAGAGAGAATAAAATTGAATATTTTACAAGAGACTTGACAGTGTTTATATAGAACAGAGAGCAGTAAAATCCTGATTGAATACAAAAAATTTAGGTTTCTTAATTTACACAAATTACTGAAAAAATTTTATTCACAATCGCCGCCAAACGGCCAGCTGGACGAAATTACAGTCACCGGGCCGAACTTCTGGTTGTATTAACGCTCCGCTTTTTGACTCATATTGACTTCTGAGTTGGCATTCTTGTTGACTGGTCCAAGGGTGCTTGGCCAAAGTATATTGATCCATTTCAGTCTCAGATTTTCATGAAATTTTTGATTTTACGTGAAGGCTCTGTTTAGATGTCACAACTCTACATTTATTTGTTCATTTAATATCGCCAATTTATCAATTTCCGCTCTTTTACTTCTAATTTGCTCTTGACCTAAAATCTGCAAAATAACACTAACAAAATATCTATGCAACATTAAATGTAATAAATAATAAGCATAAAAGTGATGTAAAACATGTATATAAAGCACACACATCACACCCCGATACCTACTTTTTGCTAGTCCTCGAGCAAAATCCTAATCTAAAAAGAAAAAGAAAAATTAAAAATCCTAAAGAAAATTCTATTCCACTTTCGTAGGACTTATATTGTACTTAGTATGTGCAATAAGCCGTTAAATCTCTAAGTTACCCTAGTGGACGAAGAATTTTCAGTGAATTACACCCACAAAATTTGGTGAAAGAATTTAAAAGGTAAGAAAAGATTAAGATAAAAAGGATAACCAAAAATAAGGATAACAAAAAAAAAAAGAAAAAGAAAGATAAAATAAAAAAAGACAAAACATTTTGTAGTGGTAAGCCTCACTAATGTATAAGTTCTCCAGTTACCATAAACTCTCATTATCAAGTTCAATCTGTTATCAAGAATTATATCATTTATTTTGTAGAGATTTTCAAATCTTAGCCTATATCACCATCCTTAGTAAGTTTTCTGATCCTATGCATCTTCGTGAATGTGCATAGCTCTTAACTTGGTGTTTTCTATTGATTTTGCGAAGAGAAAAACTTATAAAAAAGTGTCGAGGAGCTAAATTACAAGTAATTCTCTGCAGTAAGAAGATTACAGGTAGATCTCCTATGAGATTTCTGGGAAAGTGTGCCGGTAGGAATCTGATCAGCTCGCGATCACTTTATCCCTTTGACGATGCGATCGATCAGACAATCGGACTGCCGTCTGATAGGATTCCCTTCTCGGCTGGTTCGGAGAATCAGAGAACAGAAGGTCGGTAGATCCCTCTTGTTACTTCTCGAGCTGCCTCCGCTTGGGGAATTCCTTCTCGCCTGGTTCTAAAAATTCCTTGAGAAGATCTTAGGATATTAGCACCCTGAATTTTTCCTTACAGGATTAGAAAAGTAATTCTCTGAACTCTTGTAAGCGAGAGAGTAGATTTTCGGTCTCCTCTCTATCCTTAGCCATTTCTCCTCTCTTTTTCCTCTCTTCTAGCCTCTTTCTGTATGTCTCTGGTAGGCTATTTATAAGGAGGAACAGGAGTATAATTGCCCTGAAAATCTGAAAACAGATTGAGTCAATCTGTTTTACATCTGGAAAGTAGCCTCACCGCGAGGCTAGAAATAGCTTTTGCGACGTTAGGAATAGCAAGTAGTGCTGACCTCTTGATCCGCTCTGCTAAATGAGGGATACTCCCTTGCTTCTTTCCAAATAACTGATCTTCCCTGATCTTCTCACCTGATTAGGAGAGTCAAAAGATTATGGCAAGCAATTGCGAAATTTGATCTCAATTAGATTTGATCTCAATTAGATTTGATCTCATCTAGAGATTTAATTGGTCAAAGGTGACCATAAAAGACCCGCAGTGGAGTCGTTGCGTTGAGCTCATGGCGGAGCTAGGAGAAGCATCTGACGAAGTTAAAAGAAAGCCCTTCAGCAGAGCTGGGTAAGACTTGTGGCGAAGCTACTAGTCAGCCTTTCGCGTAGCTGCTTGGGGTTTCGAGCGAAGTTAATCTTCTGCGGAGTTAACTGAGCATCTTCGGGCAAAACTGTAAGTTAGCTCGAAGCAAGGCTGTGAAGGAGCTTCCTGCGATGCTAAGCAACTTTGGTTTCTTACGCGAGACTTATCTCATGGGCTCGTGCGAGACTAAGTGTTGAGCTAACTTAGTGTCCCTGGACCTGCTTGGGCCTTCTCACGGGCTTTTAAGGATGACCCCGGCTTACATCTACTTCACTGGATCAGTAGAGTCTAAGTTGCTGATTTATCTCTTTTGAGATGGGTGAAGAACTGGCCATCGGCTTGTCTGCCACTTGTCTTTTGTAGATGTCAAGAAGTTAGACATTGTTCAGGCCAGTTGGGAATCTTGTCTTTTTTAGAGTGTCAACAAGACCCCCTTCAAAGTTTTCATAAGTCTGCAATGGAATGGTTCAGACTCCGAAATACTTTGAACTGCTTCGATTGATGGTATGTGAAATGTGAACGTCGTCATAGTGGTTGAGTTCAGCTTCGCTTTCAACCCTGCTTTCGGATTGGAATAAGTTTGCCACGGAATTGCATCCGCTTCCATGTAGCTTCGCACTTCTAGGTAGCTTTGTGTCTGGATGCTTCACATTCGAGCCTCCCGGAGTAGCTTCGTTTTTAAATCGGGATTGGAACAACGTTCCTTTCCCAAGGCTAATCGCTTTTTTGTGAGTTACGAGAGGGATTGCTCGCTTTTCTGAGGTCAAAATAACCTCTCTTGTATTTAACGAGGGAGGTTATTCCCTTTCTCGAGGCTAAGCATTTAAATGCTTTAACTTCGCCCGTGCTCCTAAGCTTGAAGCGTCAGCGGCGTGGTCAAGCCATGAGGCCTATAAATAGGACACTTGAAGTCCTTTTCAGAGAAACATACTTTTCTCTTTTTGAAAGGTCTGTTCATGACATTTTCTCATTGCCCAGGAAAGGCAACTGAAATAGTGGGGGCGCCCACTCTGGTCACTAACCGACCAAGAGCTGGCGAGTCTCAGTCCGGTGACTTTCAGGGAGTTCATCTCCCTTAGCTTTACCAGCCATCTTAGGGATTAAATTCCCTTGATCTTTGCATTTGGTTGACTTTTAGAAAAGGATTTCAGCCTATTTTTCAGCTTCCCAATGAAACTAGCATTCTCAATTTTTTTATGTAGGGTCATTGCCTTAATCTGTCTGCCTGTTAAATCTGCCATATAGGCAAGGCTTAGGACTTGGTCCTTTTAAGGTTGACCCAGTCTTGCCATATGGGTGAGGTCAAGACTCTGTCCCTCTGGGCTAGTTTGGCCTAACTATATAGGCGAGGTTAGGATTTTGTCCGTTTGAGGCTTCTCCAGCCTAACTGCCTTGGGCGGGGCTAACACTTGGCTTATGCTAAGCTAGTCTATCATTACCGTGCAAGCGAGGCTATCCTCTGCTTAACTAAATTCTATCTTCAAAGCACAACTGGATCGGATATGAATTGCTTCGCCCAAACAATTTGACTTAGCATTTCATCTTTATAGTTTTCTTTTGATTTAACGCTAACTTGTTTTCAGTTTGTATTTCAGTGAACTGTGACCGCCAGCCTTTTGTCTTGATGAAAGAGACTAGAAACCTGCTTCTTGATTTTCAAGTTGCAGCGTTGACCATAAGCAGGAGAAACATACTAGAGCAGCTGATATGCGTTCCAAGAAGAGGTTGGCAGTCGTTTATCCGAGATAATCCACTTCGAGAAGGGGTGGTAGTCGCTTATCCGAGATGATCCACTTCGGGAAGGCGGACGTCATCTATAAAGTCTCGGATCATTCCTTTGCCAATTTAAGGAAGATCCAGCTTTTTGGTGGCAACCAGTCCTTTTCCAATTCTGATCAAAGAAGGTCCAGCTCCCAATCTTTTTCCAATTTTGATTACGAAAGATCCAGCTTCCTTTGCCAATTTTCCTCAAAGAAGATCCAGCTTCTTGATGGCAAAATCTGCTATTAAGCGAAGGATTACGGCCCTGTGCAGGAGGAAGACCTTCCATGTCCAGTTGCGATGGTTCATTATCCTGAAAGTAGATAGGATAACTTGTCCGCCTTTGGAGCGATGATTCAGTTGTATGAAAGACAATCTTGATGTAGTAATATCAATGTATCTTTCTTTTTAAATCAATAAAAATTTTATTTCTTGCTTGTCTACTTTATTTTCCTCCTGTTCCTTTTGAATTTTGAAGGTATTTGGAATGGACCGGCGGAGGAAAGAAAAGTTCTTAGCGAGCTAGACTTCCTGCGGAGTTAAAGACAGAACCCAGCTAAGTCAGGAACGAGCTTCCAGTGAAGCTAGCATGAATTTCAGCGAAGTTAGAGCCGAACTTTTAGCAGAGCTAAGGTTCATCTTTGAGCAAAGTTACTCAAATGTCGCACGAGGTCGACGCTAAATTCCAGCGAAGTTGGCCCTTAGCGGAGCCGGTTGTCTGGCGTCTCGGGAAAGCGCTTAGATGCCGTTTAAATTAATTTGAAACGACCGCCTGTGCTCCTCTCGAGGAGACAAAATTTAGGCAATCATCAGCCTATAAAAGCCCAATTGGGCTGACAGAGAAAGAATTACTTCTCTTTGAATTTTCAGAGAACACAAATCTCTTCTTCTTCTTTCTTCTTCGTTTGATACTTTAAGAACTTTTTAGTTCTTCCATGGCTCCAAAAAGATGAGCAGGCAAAGAGGCAGCGATCTCTGCGACGGAGAGGCCTCCTCCGATCATTGAACGCCCCATTGCGGTAGGATTTTTCCCTCTTACTTAGAGATTTTCATCTCTTTTCGAAGCTAATTTTTGGCTATTTCATGATGAATCTAGAACGATTCATTATGCTCTAGTGATCTCAAGGAGTTCAACTCCCTTAATTTTCTTTGCCGATTTTTTAGGGGATTTAATTCCCCTTAATTTTTCAACTGAAAATTTAGGAACCGAATGATTTCTTTTCTAAGCTTCTGTGCGAAGCTAACCCTTAGGCGGTTCACGTCCTGTCGAATAATAGGATGCGAAGCTAGCCTTTAAAGCGCAGCTAGAAAAGGACTTTAAAGTCCTTAGAATAACTTTAGGCATTAGTGCCCTTATGGCGAAGTTAGCCCTTAAGGGCTTCTTCGCATTCTGTTCGGCGATAGAATGCTAGGCGAAGCTTCAAGAGTGAAATTAACACTTGAATGTCTTCTGTATTTTGGCCTCGTGCAGAATGCGGAACTAAGCTGCAGTTGCAAAGCTGAGCTTCAGGGCGAAGCTAATGCTTGGCTCGCTTCACTCGGGGAGCGAAGCTATGCCTTAGCACAATTATTTTTCTTGCTTTAGCTTTCTTCAGCAAATGAACTAATATAGTTTCTTCTTATTTTTACAATACACTATACTCCTGGTCCTCTGAACAATCTCTTTGGAACAGCCAGGAGGACTAGACGGCAATGTTAACCTGCAGTTCCAAGGGCAGGCTTCACTATTCAGTGAGCGGAGTGCTCCCGGTTGGGATACTCTTATATACGCCGGGGATCAGCGTACCATGAGGAGCATCTTAACTACTGCTCCCCTTGAAGATTCTGACTGAAAAATCTATCGGAAGTCTGGCTTTATGTTCGGAGATGCAGCACCAGATACCGATCATCAGCTGCTAGCTGGAGAATGGCAGTGGATTTTCAATCTGAATGGCGAGAAGTATTATCTCCCATCTACTAAGCATCATTTTCTGTTGTCTTTCTTCTAATGCGTGACGAGGGCTCAGAAGATGCAGTGGCAAGTGACTCGAACGACCGACTCCTTTCACGTGGGAAAATTGACAGCTCCGTCTCCCAGTTATACAAGGGCGAGTCCTCCTCGCTGCATATTAGGTCTCCACCTTGGGAATGTACTTCCGGACATCCCAGTGGGAGAAAATCCTACGGTGGCTCAGACTTTTGGAAGTCAGTTCTTCAAGGCTCATGGTAATTATCTAGCTACTAATTTCAGGACCCCTGGGTGGATTCACCCCCCCAAGGCCGGTGGAGAGACATGACCTTATATGTCTTGGCCTATTTTGAGGAGGATCTGGAGAGACTGGGGCTCTACGAGGCCATCAGGGCGACCTGTTACGGCATCCAGATGAGCGTAGCGAACTTCTATGATATTTTTGAGTGATAATGTCCAGCTACAGGGACTTTCTTCAACCTGTAGGCGAATTGGGTATAGCTTTGCACGAGATGTGGGAAATCTCTACACTGCTCTTGGGATTTCTCCAATATGAAGAATATTTCCCGTGCAAGGCGGAATTGGCACTTCTGGAGAAATAGGAGCCCGCCTTATTTGAAACTTACCGGGAGTTGATGTGCCATATCTACATTTGCTCGAGCATGCATGAGAACTATAAGGGAGCTTCATGCAGTTCGAAGAGCTGGGAGAATTATTTGTTCCCCAACCTAGAAGATGTTCCTGAAGCAGCTCACTGCGGGGTTGCAGACGATGACATTTTTTGAAGGATGCAGGAAAACTCCCAAGGGACATGATTTTAGAAGAAGATGATGGTCCTTACGAGAAAGGTGATATTCTCTGGAGTTTCCATCGTCAGGCTCGTTGACCGATGTCTCGAAAGTCACTTTTGGCCGGGTTTTATCGGTTTAGCTGAAGAAATGCGTGGTGCCATCTCCTTCTGGCGACGTCATTTTTCCGACTGTCTTATTACCGGCTGTTTGTCTAGTCCACGATCGTTCCCTTGTACTTCTCCTGACAATGGTGTGCTGTATTCAGTGGGACCTTCGTGCATTGACTGTGGCTTTCTGTAGGCTATCAACGACGAAGAGGGGTAAAGACACTCTCCTGCCCCGCGACGGACCAAACCCTAGGATTGGTTTGCCATACACCTATCTGATGGGATGATTCGCCCGCCACTGTCCTTCCATTATCCAAGCTAGAGAAGAGCCTCTGGAAGGTGTCTGAATGGCGTTTCTTCGTCTATTTGAGGGATGTTCGTGGCTGTTGACTTATGTGGCCACGGTTCGCAAATTGCTGCGCCGGTATGATGTTTACAGCCTTTTCCGCTGCTTTCCCTACATTCGCAATGCGGAATACGGTGAAGAATTCAAGGATGTAGGAGATGGGTTGACATCATTGAGCCGGGGAGTCTTCGAATGGCCAGTTAGCATCGAGCCATCCCATCTGGTGTACAGGAGCGGGAATACCTTGAAAAACACCTAGAGGGGAGTGAATATGTGTTAATGCTAATCTAGTAACTAAATGCGCTAAATGTGGAAGCTTAAACAAATTTTGCAAACACACTTAATACAACCAACAAGTGTAGCCGAATTCCCCGTGAAGGGCTCTGGACTAACTCCTCTTGATTCCCCTTGAATGGGTTGAGGTGCTATGTGAAGCTCTTGTGGTTAAGTATAAGTGAGGCACACACAAGCAATCCAAGCATATAATGAATAAGCAATATGAATCAATGCAAGGACAACACAAGCAAATAGATATGATATGGCAATATGAATTATGCTCAACACAAGCAAATATGATATGATGTTATGAATGATGCTTTGCACAAATGTAAAGAGAGAGTTGAGAGACAAGTGGATCAAACGCAAAGGCCAAGATATGTTTCGAGGTTCGAGCACCTTGCTCTACATCCCCGCCTACACCACCGTGTAGGATTCCCAATCCACTATAACGTCCACCGAGGACTCCCACCGAGGGAACCTTCACCGAGAAGGATTTTTACAACAAGGGAGTACCGAACTCCTCTCTCAAACAACCACCTCACAACCGAGGGGTAGGCCCGTAGCCGATACAGCAACAACACCTCTACCGAAGAGGGTTTACAAACCAACACTCCACCTCTCACTAGAGGGAGCAAACCAATCACCCGATCACCTCTACCAAAGAGGGATACAACAAGAATAAGGGTGTTTACAACTTAGAGGTTCAATAACCTCAAACAATCTCTTTTTCTCTCTTTTCCACAAAACAAAGATCCTAAATAGATTAGGATAGAAGATATAGCTCAAGTGTGGAAATTAAGGTGTTTTTGAAAACAAGCAACAAAGAAAATACTTGGGAAAACTCTTGTAAAAGATAGAGAACCAATACAAATATCCCAAATTCCTATTTTCTTTGATTTTCCAAAACCCTTGAAAAACAATTAAGATGAAAACTTTTTAGCACAAAAACTCTTTTCAAAAACTTGTTTAAAACACTAAAGAAGTCAGGAATTTTTAGCTCTAAAAATCTTAGCTAAAACCCCCAAGAGTTGGGGTATTTATAGCCCAAACAGAAAACTAGCCGTTACGCTGATGTGGCAGCCTCATAGGCTAACGGTCGACCGGCCCGGTTGACCGCCAACGGTCAGAAATGTGACCGTTGGGCAACCACGGTCGAACCGGCCTGGTCGACCCAAACAAACAAAGAGCACTGCTCTCAGACTCGGTCGACCCGGACGGTCGACCGTCCAAAGTCTGCCAAACGTGCATAGATTTGTGCACGTCGGTCGACCGGCCCGGTCGACCGACTTCACCCAAGTCGACTAGGTCAGTTGACTAGTCGACTGATTGAAGCTTGGAACAAAAATCTGGGTCAGAAAAACAGTTTAAAAATATTTTGAAAAATCTTTTAAGTCTTCTAAAAATTCACAAAACTTGTTTTAACATTTTATATTGAAACATAAACAAGTGATAAAAATTTCAAGACATATATCAATCATATCAATTCATTTTTGAGTCTTGCAAATTTTATCAAAACCAACACTTGTATTTTTATCAAATTTGATTTTTCAATACATGAATAGGAAAGTCAAAATAAGTTTGTTTAAGATATTAAAGCATGTATGTATAACTAGAATACATCTATTATACATATAAACCATGTAAACTTTGTTTTGATCAATCTATTCATGAAAACAAAATCCAAACATAAATCTTATGTGTGTTTGTGCACTTGAGCATATCAACTATACTAAGCTTTACAAATGGATCTAAAACACACTATCTAAACTATGGATACCTAAGTCTTCTTGATGATCTTCATCTTCAAGTTAACTTGCTCCAAAACTCTATCCATGGGCTAGGCAATGTGTGATCTTGAAGCTTTGGCCCTGAAATCACTATGAAAAGCTTCTAAACACCTTTGTTGAAGCTAATCACCAACTAATATCTTGCTAATGATCTGAAACTTAAAATCACAAGAATATTAGTAAATATAATTACATGAGTTAATCATCATCAAAACTTGGGTGGAAGGCCTTTGGGCCAACAATCTCCTCCTTTTTGATGATGACAAAACTCATGGAGTTATATATGCATGGATTAAAGTTAAGCTTCAAAGAAGCTCCCCCTTAACTCATGCATAAATAAATAAATAAAAGATATGCAATAAATGTACATAAACATGTATGCATCAACATGCATAACACATAAACATGTTCTAGAAGCTCTAGATATCAATTAAATTAATAAAGTATTAACAAAAACACTAGATGCTCTAGATACTAATAAAACTTAATATATGCAAAAACATAAGTATGCATATATAAACATGTACCAATCATGCATAGAAAGATTTTGGTTTTTATATGCATGTTAAACTCTCAAATAATTCTCCCCCTTTTTGTCAATCATCAACAAAGGGTAAACAATCAAAATAATAAAATGAGGGGTAAAAATCTTTCTCCCCCTTTTTGTCAATCAAAACAATAAAACAATGTTCTCCCCCTTTTTGTCTAAAAATAAAAACATGGTCAATAAGGGGTGACAATCAATTAGGATATCAATTGAAAATATGTCAATGAAGCATCTTGATACCAATTGAAAGTAAATAAAGATCAATAAATGTTATATGCTATATACATTCATGAAGAGGAAGACGCTAAGTTAGCTTCCCTACACATATGCATTATATGAAGGAGGGATGTTAAGCCCTAATTCACATAATACACATTATGTAATGCATAAGAGGAGATGTGAAGCCCCCCTACACACGTGTACCACATAAAAGAGATGTTAAGCTCTTCAATACAAGATACACTCAATATGAATCTATATGTGGAAGAGATGTTAAGCTCTCCTTGCATATAATCAATATAAATCAAAACTTTTGTATTTTTAGATACCAATTTAAAACACAAAACATCGTGATCTCAAAAGAAGGTATTTTTCTTTTAAGAATATGATATCAATTTAAACTTTTTATTTTCTATCATAAAGTACGGGAGTGGAAATACAAATACCAATTGAAATATGAAAATCGAATTTTCTCCCCCTTTATGAAATACCAATAAAAATTGTGCGTAGGCTTGAAATAAGATACCAATTGAAAACTAAATCAATTGAAATAAAGTTGAAGTTCAAGCTCTAGCATAAAAACATATATGTGTATGAAAAATAGAATGAGTACCAATCACTAATAGATGATACCAATTGAAAATATACATACACAATAAACATATGAGTATACAAAAAGATCAAAATGATACCAATTGAACGAGTTCAATGATACCAATTGACATAACAATAAGTTCAAGTGTATACATCATATTACTATACCTCCCAATCAAGGTTCAAGTTTTAAATAATTTTCATTTTAAAGCATACACGAACATGATCTCCCATCCATCCGCCCATTGATGGTAGGGGTTTTCAAAAATAGATTTGAAAATATGATTTGTTTGAAAACTCTACCAAAATGAAGAATACGAACTAGTTAAATGAAAAATTTGTAAACTAGTATGAAATCCTTCAAGCAAGGAATAAACTAAAAATAATTTTCATAAAACACATGTAAATCACATAGCACTTAAAAACACTCAATATTCAATAAAGTCCATACATGCTCATGAAAACATACTCATGAGAAATATTTTAAAAAATGGTGAGTGTACAAGTAATGTGTGACATGGCATTATGAAATTTTCAATTAAGCTCAAAATTTCTTGAAACAAGAAAACATGAAAAATCATCAAAACTTATTTAATCTTCAAGGTATATGTATGTCCTATACAAATTAAAGTATACATACATATCCAAACACAACGAGTCCACAAAGATATATGCATGAAGGCACGTGGCTCAAAAAGGATGTATATGTATAATAATAATTTGGATAAAATGGACATATACATGAAGTTAAACAAATAAATACGAAATCAAGAAAAGCTAAATTTTCACCAAAACAAATTTCATTTCAAAGTATATGTATGAATTGTCAGCACAATAAGTATACATACATATCCCTAAATACAATTGAGTCCATATATATAGATTTGCATGAAAAGCAAATGACTCAAGGGGTATACATGTATAACTTAAGGTTTGGCAAAATGCACATATACATGAAGTGAAAACTCATACTCATGAAACAAATTCAAGAATAGGAATACAAATTTAAAATGCATGAATCATCAAAACT
This sequence comes from Agave tequilana, assembly GCA_038442645.1. NCBI lineage: Eukaryota > Viridiplantae > Streptophyta > Magnoliopsida > Asparagales > Asparagaceae > Agave > Agave tequilana. The sequence continues at coordinate 152,566 of JAVJIF010033231.1, read as the reverse complement.
AGACTATACTAGCACATCTAATGGGTTCAAATAAGCATTCAAGCTCAAACATATATAGATTTATTTGTGGCCCACTATATGCACAAGTATATACCTAGTCTTAATGAAAACTAACATTCAAACACATATTCAAAACATGAAGCATCAAAAGCAAGATAAAAATCAACATGATAAACTTAAACATGATTACTATGAATATCCACATGTTATTAGATTTATGATGTACATGATAGCTAATCAAATACGAGAACACAAAATAATAATCCATATTAAACATGAGTGTCTCAAATACTATACATGTATGTCAAGAATCTAATTATCATGGCATTTTCATACTAATCACTAAACAATGAAACATGCCATAAACTATGAATATTAAAAGCATGTAAATAATATTAGGAGTTAGGAATCGTTACCAAAACTTAGAAGGCAACTTCCCTTGTCTCCAAAACATGGTGGTCCTTTCCACCTAACTTCCCTTGAAAGTGATGCATCCAAAATGATTTCCTTGAAGCTCGGAACGCATCCACTCCAAGGTACGGCTACTCTCACGTCATGTGAGAGCCCACACCTACATCAAAAACTTTAGGGGTGGTCTTTGGTACCCATACTCTTTTGGGTCCATGGGGGTTAGTACCTTCTCTAACCCAAACAAAATTCTTTGCTAAATTTGAAACATGTAATCTATCATAACAAAATTTAGCAAGGTGGCCCTTGCGTCCACAATGTGTACATATGTACACATGAGCATACATGGTGTGATGGTGTCCGTGAGGAGCATGTGTATGCCGTGGAGGGTGTGCATGAATAATAGATGGAACTTGTTTCTTTCGAAACAAAGATTCCAAACGTGTATGCCCAACAACACATTGGCTCAAAGTGGAGCCCAAATAATCTACACTCTTCTTAAGCATGGATATATCATTGTTAATTAAAGAAGAGGTGGCACATGCAATAGGAGGTGTGTGTGATACTAACCTAGCATGGCAAACATGAGCATCAATCTTATTTTGTAAAACAATATTTTTCTTTAAACACACATCTAAATCATTTGAAATGGAAATAATCTTATTTTTCAAAACAACATTTTCCTTTAAAACTAAATCAATTTTTGAAGACAAGTTTTCATTTTTCTTTAAAACATTTTCACAATCATTTTTATTTTTCAAAAATTTATTTTCTTTAAGTGCGAGATCAAGTTGAGATTTTAATGAATCCCTCTCATTAGCAATCTCCTCTTTTTCTTGCAAAACAACATCAAGTCTAGCAATCAAATTTTTATTATCATTGTTAAGGCCTAGACTTTTCTTTTTCAACAAATTATATTTTTCTATTAATTTTTCACACACAATAGAAAGTTCTTCATTCAAAGCATGGGGATCAACATAATCATTTGAAGAACTAGCATCATCATCATCATCTAAGTGGGTTTCCGAGTGTACCTCAAGGGAGTCATTCCCTTGGACCGTATAGCATTGTTGTGGTTCGGATTCTCCACTAGATTCCTCCTCTTGTTGAATTGGCACATGAAGCTTGGAGGTGGTGGTGGTTGTCAACTTGTTCCACACTGCAAAAGCGCAATCAAGGTTAGAAACACTCATAAGATATTATTTAGATAAAGTGCTTCTAATGGCCTTTAGGGCTTGTGCATTGGCCCCTATATGCTTGCTATCACTAAGGAAGGATTCCTTGATAATGGCAAGGTGAACCTTATAACCTAGGGTTTGTAGAAAAATGGACATCCTAGTCTTCCAAACAAGAATGTTGGAAGGGTCATACATAGGTGGGGTCATGAAGTCCATGGTAAACTATATGTGTGCAAACACGCAAATGCAACCAAGATTAGCAAACAAATGGATCTCACTCCTAGGATGTTAAGCCTAAGTATCAGGAGCACTAGCTCTGATACCAATTGAAAAACACCTAGAGGGGGGTGAATAGGTGCTAATGCTAATCTAGTAACTAAATGCGCTAAATGCGGAAGCTTAAACAAATTTTGCAAACACACTTAATACAACCAACAAGTGTAGCCGAATTCCCCGTGAAGGGCTCTGGACTAACTCCTCTTGATTCCCCTTGAATGGGTTGAGGTGCTATGTGAAGCTCTTGTGGTTAAGTATAAGTGTGGCGCACACACACAAGCAATCCAAGCATATAATGAATAAGCAATATGAATCAATACAAGGACAACACAAGCAAATAGATATGATATGGCAATATGAATTATGCTCAACACAAGCAAATATGATATGATGTTATGAATGATGCTTTGCACAAATGTAAAGAGAGAGAGAGAGAGTTGAGAGACAAGTGGATCAAACGCAAAGGCCAAGATATGTTTCGAGGTTCGAGCACCTTGCTCTACATCCCCGCCTACACCACCGTGTAGGATTTCCAATCCACTATAACGTCCACCGAGGACTCCCACCGAGCGAACCTTCACCGAGAAGGATTTTTACAACAAGGGAGTACCAAACTCCTCTCTCAAACAACCACCTCACAACCGAGGGGTAGGCCCGTAGCCGATACAACAACAACACCTCTACCGAAGAGGGTTTACAAACCAACACTCCACCTCTCACTAGAGGGAGCAAACCAATCACTCGATCACCTCTACCAAAGAGGGATAGAACAAGAATAAGGGTGTTTACAACTTAGAAGTTCAACAACCTCAAACAATCTCTTTTTCTCTCTTTTCCACAAAACAAAGATCCTAAATAGATTAGGATAGAAGATATAGCTCAAGTGTGGAAATCAAGGTGTTTTTGGAAACAAGCAACAAAGAAAATACTTGGGAAAACTCTTGTAAAAGATAGAGAACCAATACAAATATCCCAAATTCCTATTTCTTTGATTTTCTAAAACCCTTGAAAAACAATTAAGATGAAAACTTTTTAACACAAAAACTCTTTTCAAAAACTTGTTTAAAACACTGAAGAAGTCAGGAATTTTTAGCTCTAAAAATCTTAGCTAAAACCCCCAAGAGTTAGGGTATTTATAGCACAAACAAAAAACTAGCCGTTAGGCTGATGTGGCAGCCTGACAGGCTAACGGTCGACCGGCCCGGATGACCGCCAACGGTCAGAAATGTGACCGTTGGGCAACCACGGTCGACCGGCCCGGTCGACCCAAACAAACAGAGAGCACTGCTCTCAGACCCGGTCGACCCGGACGGTCAACCGTCCAAAGTCTGCCAAACGTGTACAGATTTGTACACGTCGGTCGACCGTCCCGGTCGACCGACTTCACCCAAGTCGACTAGGTCAGTTGACTAGTCGACTGATTGAAGCCTGGAACAAAAATCTGGGTCAGAAAAACAGTTTAAAAATATTTTGAAAAATCTTTTAAGTCTTCTAAAAATCCACAAAACTTATTTTAACATTTTATATTGAAACATAAACAACTGATAAAAATTTCAAGACATATATCAATCATATCAATTCATTTTTGAGTCTTGCAAATTTTATCAAAACCAACACTTGTATTTTTATCAAACTTGATTTTTCAATACATGAATAGGAAAGTCAAAATAAGTTTGTTTAAGATATTAAAGCATGTATGTATAACTAGAATACATCTATTATACATATAAACCATGTAAATTTTGTTTTGATCAATCTATTCATGAAAACAAAATCCAAACATAAATCTTGTGTGTGTTTGTGCACTTGAGCATATCAACTATACTAAGCTTTACAAATGGATCTAAAACACACTGTCTAAACTATGGATACCTAAGTCTTCTTGATGATCTTCATCTTCAAGTTGACTTGCTCCAAAACTCCATCCATGGGCTAGGCAATGTGTGATCTTGAAGTTTTGGCCCTGGAATCACCATGAAAAGCTTCTAAACACCTTTGTTGAAGCTAATCACCAACTAATATCTTGCGAATGATCTGAAACTTAAAATCACAAGAATATTAGTAAACATAACTACATGAGTTAATCATCATCAAAACTAAGGTTGAAGGCCTTTGGGCCAACATACCTGCTACTTGGAACCCTACGTCCTGAGTCAGTTTGCTCATCAATTTGGGTATGACCAACTGTACGTAGGTAATCAGATCATCAGCTTGGCCTTCATGGGGATCCTCATCGATGGTGCTCGTGTCTGGCGGTTCTTTATTACTAGCTGTACTGAGGCACAGCTGTGCATGCCGCTAAGAACTCCGAATCTTCAGACAACTTTGGGGTTCTGTCAGTGGTACAAAACTTCGAACTTCACACCGACCAGGTTTTCTATTAATTCATTTGGTGTGAAATTGATCTCTCAGCGGCTTAAGCGAAAAGTCACCGAGAGAGATGAGGGCAGGCAGGTCCGTGTGCCAGGCCTCGGAGAGTTCATCGCCACTGTTGATAGTGAGGCTTCTGTCGTGAAGAGCCCCCGCTTCGAGGGAAACGTAGTTGCTGAGGTTCCACCTGATGCTCCTGGTGGGGTGGGCACGGCCCCCATGAAACATGTAGAGATAGAAGAAGTGGAGGAAGAAGATTCAGACGTCCACTTTAAACGAAAGCGACAAGGTGGATCTCGCAGGAAGAGGGTAGTGAAGAAGTCTCGTCGCTACACTCCCACCACTATTGGAGAGGGTGAGTCAACCACGGTGCCTCCTCCTCCTGCTCCATTAGTCATTAAGCTGTCGGCTCCGAGGCAAACCATTGGTAAAGCTGTCCCTGACCTGAGTAAGATCAACTCTGTTCTACATACTTATATATTTCATACAGCTCATTGTTTCTTCTATGATTCAGGAACCGAGACGACAAGAGACCTAGGAGCTGAGGCTGTAGGAGAACAGGGAGATTACTATGATCCTTTGTTCACTTATAAAGAAGGTGACGAGGTTGGCTACTTTGTCGTCTCAGAATAATCTGGAGGTGACGCGGCTGACGTCGGTCCTTCAGGTGTTGGGACCTCAAAAGGAAGCCCCATGGCCTCCAGCTCTATAGAATAGACCACTGAGGGTTCGGCAAGCGAAGGTGGGCCGGCTGTCCATGTTGACTCTGCCAAAGATTTTCCTATAAAGCCTGAGGGGACTGATGCCGCCGTTGGGAAAGTTCGGAGAGAAACTACAGCCAAGGCGATTGAGGCGATATCATCTTTTGGTAATGCTTTAACCTTTTGTGAGTAATTCTCTCCTGATATTGATTATACCTTACTTAAACAGAGTCTTGCTACAGGTGTTCCACCTTTAACTGCATCAACTTCAAGAGAGCCAACCAATCTTCCTGAGGGAATCAGCGGTGAAGCGAGTACTTCGACTGCGGCAGATGTGCTGAATTGGATGCCTTGTATCACAACTTGCCCTCTTATCAACCTGAACTGGCAAGTGGCCTTAAAGAGACCGAGGGGACAGTGGTTATGGAACCAATTTCACTTCTAACTACATCGCTAAGTGAACTGCCCGTGGTTTTGCCAGCGCTGCCTATCCTGCCAATTGTGAAGCTCAAGGTGATTGCCAGTCCTACTTCTCCAACATTGGTTGTTGAGCCAGCTCTCCCGAAAGTCATCACGAGCCTTACGTCGATTGTGGCTAGTGTACTGGTCTCAATGAGGACTCCTCCGAGATCACCGACGACTCCTCATATTTCTCTAGTCAGTGCTCCTACTATTCCCTCTACGGTTATGTCAGTGAAACTGGTGGAAGTTTTACTTTCGGGGGCGACTTGTTCACCGGGAGTAGTTGAAGACGAGAATGAATTTGTGGCTGAGCTAGTCGATAGCTTTTATAAGGGCTTGAAGCGATCCATTGCTTTGGTCTTGAAGGGCTCAACTACCTTGTTCTCTGCTTTAAAAGTGATCTCTCTCGAAGTATTGACAGCATTCGAGACTTTGGAGGGGATGACTAGGCCGCCACATTGGAGCTTCTGGTGGACAGGCTTGAGAGGGATGTGGACGAATGGCGCCGTCTCAGCTATTCAGATTTAGAGTCCTCAGTTAATGAACAGCTTGCATACCTTGCTGCTCAAATGCATGAAGCTCATCTTGCCGCTCAAGAAGCAGCTAAGGTAATTTCTTTCGACTTGAAATCCTTGGAGATAAGGAAAGTAGAAATTGGGGATGCCATAGATGCTTCTAACAGTGCTCTTCTCGACGCTAAGGATAAGATTGTAAAGGCCAAGGAAATGATCAAGAAAGCCAACCTTCTTTTGTCCAAGGCCGAACCAGTGCGTCTTGAGGAGATTGCTCGGTTAGAGCAGCTTAAGGCTCAGAATGACGAAGTCCTACAATTAAAGCTAGCACAGAGGGCAAACTTGGTCGAGATTGAGGCTCGCCTGTCCCAGATAGCGAGTTTTAATGAGGCCGAGTTAAGGTCGCAGGCACTTATCAGGGCTGCTGAGGAGAGGAATAATAGGCTGGCTTCTCTTGAAGAACGGATCAAGTCCTACGAGGCATCCTCGTAGCTTGTAATCCGTGAATCCATGTATTCCTCTTTTGGAATCAATAAACAGTAATTTTATTTGACTCCCCTGTTACGTTTCTAACTTGTTTTTATCTTTTAAATTTTCAATTCTTACTTTCAAGTTGTATTATAATCCTCAAAAGGAAATGGAATAACGGTATAACTAATCTAATCAGTGGTAATAATATGATAGTGTTAGTTACATGTTTAAGAAATGATTTGACAAAGAAATAGTCCCTACTGGACTGAAAGATGAGACTTGGTTATCTGTCGGTTCAGAGGTAACATGGACATAACTGATTGAGAAGCCACCAAGTTCGAAATTTTATCATTATGAGGTGACGAACTGGACATGACGACAAAGAGATAGTTCCTACTGGACTGAAAGATGAGACTTGGCTATCTGTCATTTCAGAGGTAACATGGACATAAACGATTGAGAAGTCACCAAGCTTGAAATTTTGTCATTCAGAGGTGACGAACAAGACATGATGACAAAGAAATAGTCCCTACTGGACTGAAAGATGAGACTTGGCTATCTGTCGTTTAGAGGAAACATGGACATAACCGATTGAGAAGCCATCAAGCTCAAAATTTTGTCATTCAGAGGTGACGAATTGGACATGATGACAAAGAAATAGTCCCTAGTGGACTGAAAGATGAGACATGACTATCTGTCGATTCAGAGGTAACATAGGTATAACTGATTAAGAAGCCACCAAGCTTGAAATATTGTCATTCAGAGGTGACGAACTGGACATGATTACAAAGAAATAGTCCCTACTGGACTGAAAGATTAGACTTGGCTATCTGTCGGTTCAGAGGTAACATAGACATAACCGATTGAGAAGCCACCAAGCTCGAAATTTTGTCATTCAGAGGTGACGAACTGGACATGATGATAAAAAAATAGTCCCTACCGGACTGAAAGATGAGACTTGGCTATCTGTCGGTTTAGAGGTAACATGGACATAACCGATTGAGAAGCCACCAAGCTCGAAATTTTGTCATTCAGAGGTGACGAACTGGACATGATAACAAAGAAATAGTCCTTGCTGGACTGAAAGATAAGACTTGGCTATCTGTCGTTCAGAGTTAACATGGACATAACCGATTGTGAAGCTACCAAGCTCGAAATTTTGTCATTCAGCGGTAACGAACTGGACATGATGATAAAGAAATAGTTCCACCAGGAGAAATAAGATTTGATTATGAACTCCATGGGGATTTTGATATCTCCTTCAGATGTTATTTGGAAGAAATTATCTGATGTATATTGTTAACGTGACAACCAAAAAAGTCTACTGAGGACTGATAGACTTTGAAGGGAGTCTATTAGAAACTTGCTGGGGAGTTAGGAAATGAGTCCCATAGAAGATCATATGTTAGAGAATTTCATGGGGATTTGCAAAGCAACTTGGGGTCTGTTTGGTTGTCGTAACTGGCCGTAATTCGTAATTGTAATTGGTAAAGTCTTTTACAATTATAAATGAGTTACATGTATGTAAATTTTACGGTGTTTGGTTGGTAATATAAAATTGTAAAGGGGGAAAGTGTATTGTACTTTACGGTGTTTAGTTGTCGTAATGTATAAGTCGTAAGTGAAAAAGTTGACCACAAAATTAACTATTTGGTGATTTTAAAAGTTTTAATACTGCAAATAAATATTAAAAAACTAAATATTAAAATTTTTAATATTAATATAAAAAATAATACAAATTTGTATGACCACAAAATTAACTGTAACTGGGCTGTAAGTGAGCGATAACTGGGTTGCAAGTGAGTGTTAGTTGAGTTACGTAAGTTTTTTACGAATTATGGTCCAAACAAACGCCATAGTTGTAACTGGGTAGTAAGTCATTTACGAATTACGGAGTTTTACGTGAAACAAACGGCCCCTTCCTAGAGGTGTGATGTTAACTTGATAAGGATTCATTTACTGTTAGAGGTGCTTGAACATAACAGTAATTTGAGTGGACCTGTCATTCTGTTGAAGAGATGACAAGCGGGGTTTATTCGCTGGGGATGTTAGTTTTATCCGTTGGGGAGTCGATTAGAGTCTTGCTATCAAAGATGTAATATTTACATGATAAGCTAGACTCGTTATTTTCCAAGGGATATGAATACCTTTATATGTGGTCTTACCATTCCATGAATGGAAATTGGTAAGTGATTTTGGAGAGGGAATCAAATGGGAACAGGTCCCTTAGGATTTTTAGCAAATCCTCAGCTGTCAACGGATTTGATACGCCTTTACCAACTACCGTTTGAGTCGGGCTAGTTATGCTATTCCCCTCAGCATGATAAGTTGTCAAGGACTTATATTGGGCTTAAATGCCAATATTTTCCTTTATCCTTAACCACGAAATCAAATGGGAATAGGTCACTTAAGATTTTTAGCAAATCCTCCACTATCAACGGATTTGATATGTCTTTACCAATTACCGTTTGAGTCAGGCTAGCCATGCTATTCCCCTTAGCATGATGAGTTATTAAGGACTTATGTTGGGCTTAAATGCCAACATTTTCCTTTGTCCTTAACCGCGGAATCAAATGGGAACAGATCCCTTAAGATTTTTAGCAAATCCTCAGCTGTCAACGGATTTGATATGCCTTTACCAACTACCATTTGAGTCGGGCTAGCCATGTTATTCCCCTTAGCATGATGAGTTATCAAGGACTTATGTTGGGCTTAAAGGCCAACATTTTTCTCTATCCTTAGCCGTTAGAGGCGTTGGATTATTTTGTTACTTCGAGTAACGCGATGCTTCCCCTGGGTTTTCACTCTGTAGGTGAGTTGGGGATTAAAGGAATAGACACGACATCTGCGAGATCTTGGTCCGAAGGTCTTGATCGGAGGTGTAATGTTAACTTGATCGTAAGAAAGACCCTTATTAAGGATAATACTTCTTTAGAAACTTACCGTTGATCGGCATCATGAGTAAGTCTCCGTCTGAAATCATAAGGCGACATGCCCCGTTTGAATAAACTGTTTCTATCACAAGCGGTCCTTCCCATTTGGGTTGAAATTTGCCTTTAATTTTGTGCGTCATGATCATCGATCGTCTGATGGCTAAAACCAAATCTCCTTTCTGGAAGACTCTTTGCTTAACCTTCTTATTGAAGGCATTTGAGATCCAGTCTTGATACAACTCAATGTGTTGCTGAGCTTATAACTGCCTCTCATCTAAGGATTCGAGCTCTTAGAGTCGCAACTGATCGTTGTCCTCTGTTGTCATCTTAGTCATCAAAGCGACTCGTAGTGACGGCATCTGAATTTCTAACGGTATGACTGCTTCGCACCCGTATACCAGGGAAAAAGATGTACTACCTGTCGGGGTCCGAACTGTGGTTCAATAGGCCCAAAGACATTCACTCAGCTTCTCATTCCAGTCTCGCTTATTTGATGAAATAAATTTTTTGAGTAGCTTAATGATTATCTTGTTGAATGCCTCCGCCAAGCCATTAGCGGCAGGGTTATAAGCAGTTGATGCCATATTCTGAATCCGGTAACTATCACAGAACTGATAGAATACTTGGCTTACAAATTGGGGACCATTATCATGCATAATCCGCCTAGGAACACCGAATCGATGGATGACATGGTGTTTGATGAAATTAACCACGTTAGAAGTTTTAACTTCTAGCAGTGGTATAACTTCTGCCCACTTTGAAAAGTAATCGGTTATTGCTAAGATAAACCGGTGACCTTTTGCGGAAGAGGGGCTGATTAGCCCTACAATATTGATTCCCCATGCCTCAAATGGCCACGAGGCAACAGTTGGACGAGGCAACTATGGAGGCTGATGCATGAAGTCCGCATGAATTTGGCAGGCCTTATTCGTGCATATTGGATGGATCGGCTATCATGGTTGGCCAATAATACCCAAGTATGTGCAATCGGTCCTTGAGTTTTGGACTCGACTGGTGAGCTCCGCATATGCCGTCATGTGCTTCTTTGAGCACTTCCTGTGCCTCTAAATTAGAAAGGCAACGGAGGAGGATACCGTCGTATGAACGACGGTACAGTGTCTTCAGTATTGGATCATAGTAAACATGGAGAGACCTTCGTCTGATAGATGCCGCTTCTTTAGGGTCGTCCGGCAGCAAACCATGCAAAGCATAGTCGATGAGGGAAAATCGCCAATCTCTCGGTTCAAGATCCGTCGAGATGTTATAGACCTCTTTGGTTCTCAACATATGTTTAGAGCAAACGAGGTGTCGAGTCGTCGCTGTAAGATGATACTTGGTGTCGTCTGGTAAGGCTAGCGTTGTTGCTAATGCAACCAGAGCATCGGCCCTAGTATTCTGGGATCGTGACACGTGACCGATGTAAAAGCCATCAAATAGATTAGCCATTTCGATGACTGCGTGATGATAAGGTACCAAATCTTCATGACGGATCTCATACTCGCCTTTAACCTAATTGATAATCAGCTTTGAATCATTATAAGCTTCGTGGTAGCGCATCCCTATTTCATAGACGAGCTGAAGGCCAATGAATAGAGCGTTGTATTATGCCACATTATTGGAGCATGATTCTGTCAGAGATAATGCCCCTAGGAAGGACATGATTTTGTGGTGAGATAAACACAACCCCCACACCGGCAATGATCTTGCCTTTAGGGCCTATTCGTGATGCTCCATCGAAGAACATCTGCCAAACCTCATCCTCTGAAGTTATATTAGATTCGAAGATTTTACCTGAAATGTCTTCATGAAGTTTTGAGCTTTCCGAAACCGAATGAGCAGCCAAGAACTCTGCAAGTGCCTGGACTTTAACCGCCTTCCGAGGGATAAAGAGCATGTCATACTGAGACAGAAGGAGGGCCTACTTAGCTAACCTAGAATTCAATGATCCTAGTTTCGTCATGAGAAGACGCGAAGGATTCACTCTGGAAATGACATGTATGATTTGGCGACCAAATAATGTCGTGTCTTCTGAATAACAAAAACAAAAGCTAAGCATTCCTTCTCAATAGGATTATAGCGAGATTCCGCCCCTATCAGAGTCCTGCTCAGATAATAAATAGCTTGTTTGTAACCAATATCGTCTTTTTGAGTAAGCAGAGCACCAAGAGAATAATCCATCACTTTCACATAAAGCAGGAAAGGTTTTCCTGATGTGAGAGCCACCAAGACCAGAGGTTTTGTGAAATATCTTTTGATATCTTCGTAGGCTTCTTGACAGGCTTGATCCCATACAAAAGAGACACTCTTTTTCATGAGTCGGGTGAATGGTTGATAACGACCTGAGAGATTTGCAATGAATCTTCTGATACAAGCTAGCCTACCTTGCAGTCCTAAGTTCTTTGAGATTCTTACGTGGATGCATGCTCTGAATGGCTTTGACTTTGTCTGGGTCAAGATGAATCCTTGTTGATGTAACAATAAATCCAAAGAACTTGCCACTCGAAACCCTCAAGAAGGATTTTATCGGATTCATCTTCAGTTGATGAGTCCGCATTATGTCGAACATCGTCCTCAAGTCATGAAGATGGTCATTCTTATGGCGGCTTTTGACAGCAATGTCGTCGACATAACATTCTACCGTTTTTCAGAGATGATCAGGGAAAATCATACTCATTGCCCGTTGATAAGTCGCTCCCGTGTTCTTTAACCCGAAGGGCATCACAGTATAACAGTGTACCCCAACAGTGTCCGGAATGAAGTATACTTCTCATCCTCTGGATACATCTTAATTTTATTATATCTTGAGAAACTGTCCATGAAAGACATTCTTTCGAATCCGCAGGTATTGTCAATCATGACATCGGTGATGGGTAATAGGAATCCGTCTTTGGGACAGGCCGTATTAAGATCGCGGTAGTCAATACAAATCTGAATTTTTTTCATTCTTCTTGAGAAGGGGACGATGTTAACAATCCAGTCTGGATGATGTTCCTCCCGTATGAAGCCGCATGCTATGAGTTTATGGACTTCGGCTTCAATGGCTTCCATAATGTTTGGATGAAATCGGCGTTGCTGTTACTTGACTGGCTTGGCGTCAGGCTTGATGTTCAAACGATGCATGGCTACTTGCGGATTAAGTCCGGGCATATCTTAGTAGTTCCATGCAAAGACAACTATATTGTCCCTTACAAGTATAATCAATTCTTCTCTTTCTGTGAGTGATAAGCTCTCACTTATAAAGATGGTCTTATGGTGATCTTGACTACCCAAGTTAACCTGGATCACCTTATCTTTAGTAGGTGGTTCGCGTTGTTCGAATCGCTTTTCCCACTGGAGATCTAATTGCTGAGCCCACTGTTCTTTATCAGTAGCTTTTGCTGGCTCCAATTGGCTGCTTGAAGTCATATTAACGGTGAGCTTCTAGAACATCGTTCCCATACTGACATCTGAGTCTTATTCAGAGGAAGAGGCAGAGTGTGATGGGATCGGTTTATCATCATTGGACTGAACCATTACTGGTGGTGTAGGTGTAATGTATCTCAACCCCCTGCGTGTGTTATCATAATAATTTGTCGGTTTCCCTTTTGGTACAAAACTACGCAAAAGAGTACGTCTTCCTTTTCTGAAATTCAGGCCCTTCCCATGCTGCAGGTTGTATCCCATTTTTCTCATCATATGTTGCGCTGATCGTGCATAATGGAAAAATTGTGGGGTGTCTGAGTTTGAACTTGAATTCGCGGCTGCAGACCTTTGCAGTTGAGCTTTACCGAATATTATTGGTAATTGTCCTTATTTGGATGGGGGAACCACTGAAATAGATTCTTCTTTACATTCCACGGATGTACTTGATGCACTTTATTTATGTAAGGGCATATGCAGAGAGCTATCCATAATGGATTCAAACAATTTGACACTCACAAGATAATCAAAGGAAATATTGTCATTAATTACCCATTCGTCCTCATCTTCAGAAGGAGTGTTACATTGGGGATTATTAAAACATGCTATGATTGGTTCACCGACCAAAATGGCTGGTATGTCTACTTTAGACTCTTAATCTGCCTCATTGCCACTGTCATCGTTGTCAGGCAATGATTCTTTTGATGTTTTACCAACCTCTTGATATAGGAGAGCGTCAGTAAAATAGTTTTTCGCCCCTTTGAACGGTCGCTTCTCAGCGAAGACGATTCGTACTGTTGCATCATCTTCAATATATTTGAAACGCTAGTGCAGAGTGGAGGGGACAATCCAATTAACGTGGATCCAAGATCTCTCTAGTAACAAGTTGTATGACGTGTCAGCATCGATGACATAGCACGTCACCTCTGATTTCAGGCTCCCTATTCAGCAACGAAGTCGAATCTTTCCAAGTGGATGACTACTTCCTGCATTAAAATCGTATATTGTTGTAGTGGTTAAAGACAAACGATACAGTGGTATGTCAAGAAAGTAGAGAAGCCTTTTGGGGATGATGCTGAGTGCAGACCCTGGGTTAACCTGTACCCTTTCAATGCATCGAACCAATGTATCTGGTGTAGTACAAAGGTCTATCTGCTTGTTATCCTTGAGAAGCATATCCTTCACTGTGAAAGTAATAGCAGGTACCTCTGATTGTACATGATGACATTTAGGGCAAGAAGACTGAGTGTCATCTTTAGGGATTTCTGGCATATATGTCAAAAATGATTCTGAGTCAGCAAGTGCATCCCTAAGTGCATCTCTTGTCTCTTTTGAGAGACGAAGGAGCTTGTGTATGGTGATACGAGCTGGGATATTAGCCAGCTGGGCCAATACGTCAAGACAAAAGGGTCTGTTAAGCCCTGGTCCCGAAGGCTTCTTAAGGATATAGTCAAACCGGATTTCTTTCTGCTTCTCTTTTCCTGTCATCGAGAGCAGAGCCGGTGTGGATATTTGTACTGACGTCGTCTGCTGTTGTGTCTCGTCAGTAGCTTTCTCATACTGTTTTAAATATGATTTTCTGGATTGAGTACCTGTCGGCTGAGGTACATTAGTCTACGTTGTGCAATTGTGCTTTTCTCCTTCAGAGTTGCTAAGAGAAGCTGATGTGAGACTGCCTTCATCCGGTAAGATGGAGATAACATTGCAAGATTTGCCCTTTACTTGGATTTCTTCGAAGCCCATTGTTCGTCTTGGACAAGGTCTGGGTGTATCCATATGATTTTCCCTGTCTCCAATGTCAAGGAATAAGACCCTTAATCTCTTGAGTTTTGGCTGAAGAATGCTTTACTTCTAGCCGTGCTTCAGGGATTGGAAAGGTCCCATTAGGACCTGTGACCTTTGGGGTTTTGCCGAACTCGAGGGTCACCATGTTTGCAGTGACTTTGTTTTGTTCTGATTTCAAAGTCAGAACTCCGGCATCGACTAAATCTTGAATTTTGTCCTTGAGGACAAAGCACTTATTAGTAGGATGATGAACCATCCTATGAAAGAGGCAATAGTTGAGATCGTTTGTGCGTCCCACTTCATTAGGACGCCGAGCATCCAACAGCTTCAATTTATTCCCTTTGTGGAGTAAATGGAATATTGTGACCACTTGTTCGTCTTTGAAGGAGTACTGTTTCAGAGGAAACTTAGACTCCTGATTATTGAAGCCGCTCTTCTTGGCCTTCGAATGAAGGTCTCCTGACAATTCAAAGGACATAGTCTCTTTTCTTTTGGCTTGGGAAGACTGCGTCGTGTCGCATGCCCCTTATTATTCATACCCCATTTGCTTTTAGGGGTAGATGGTTCGAACTTCTTAGCTGACTTTTCGGCTATCTCAGCTTGTTCGACTAGTTCCTCCCAGGTATAGGTTTTGACAGCTCCCATACGAATCTCCACTTGGTCGAGGAAGTTATGCCGCATGTCTACAAGAGCATGGGTAATGGCATCCCTGCTGAGCACATCAGAGACAAGTTTCTGAACCACTCAATGAGTCTCGAACAGATTTGCCCTTCGTTTGTACAGTAGAGAGGAGTTTGTCCATAGTTACATTAGTATCATTCTAGGTTAATCCAAGAATTGATAGAGCCCGGAGGAATGCTTCGGAACCAGTCGAATGCTATCCCTTTCAAGATGCCAATGAACAGTCTGGCCATAATAGCATCATTATCTATAACATTACCGGTCTGAGATCGGAAGTAGTACATGTGCTAGTTTGGCGAGCTCTTGCCATCATACGTATGTAACGTCGGTGGCTTGAACTTCGTTGGGTATGGTACTGAATTCCATTTCAAAGGGTAAAGACGGACTGCCCCTACTTTCTTTAGTTCATCCCTCTGTGCTAGGGATGCAATCTGAGCTTAGATGCCTTTAAAAACTTCAGCATCCATAGAAGAACCTTCCTTTGACTTCTCAGTCTTGGGTTGTTCATCGTTATGATGTTCTTCCTCATTATGGTTACTCCCGGTATCATTATTATTCTGGTTAATGGGGAGTTGGGCGAGCTTCTGTTGAATATTGTCTAAGGCTTCCTGCTGAGCCTTAGAGCTTTGCTCTTGAGCTTCCAACAATCGACAGAGGTCATCATTACTGTTATCAGCCGTATTCACCGACACTCCGTCTGTTCGTACCGAGCTGACTGTTGCTGAAGAGGCATACCCATTATTTTCGTCCTCCTCATCAGACCATTGGAATAATCCTTTCATTAGTTCTGGTGAGGTTACTGCAGTTGAGGAGGATGGCTGCTCATAACTGTAGGGTAATGCGACCCTGGATCTGGTGTTTCGGAAGGCACCTTCTTCGTGAACCAAGACTTGACGTAAGCCCGAACTATAATCCGGATCTGGATAACTGGAGGGAGGAGAGTTAGCAGCATGCGGCGCTCGTCTGCCCTTACGCAGCTCTCGTCCCCTTCCGATCATATTGACGGATGCAGAGAGCAGATTTGGTAGATTTTGCGATATGTCCCTTTTGTGATGCTTCACCGGAGCTTGTACCAATAGTCGATCAAAAACTGACCGTCGGTGTGGAGGAGCGACGGGGATTGGACCTAGCCAGCAATGGACTAAGTTGACTCTCACCAACTGACATCCCACTTGTTGACAACAGGAGGGAGAAGTCAGAAAAGATTCTGACTTCCACTTACTTGCTAAGAACTCTCGCAAGTCAGACTTAGCCGAGTTTAAGCGACTCAGCGCAGAGACTCTAGTAGATCGCGCATCAATACATTCAGGTAATTTCGACACCACCTTCCTGCTTGCAAGCTTTGGAAACGAAACACAGGATGATGCCTCGTTCCTCTCATCACCACAGAGGAGATTGGCATTAGATAGCTCTTTAATTCTAGCTTCGCGACTAAGAAGTTTGGGAGCACCCTTAGGCGCTGAAACTGCATAAGTACCGCTATCAGCACCCAGGGATAATCCCTTGGCTCCGTTGCGAAGAGCGAACTTAATGCTTGAGGAGTCGGGGAGTGAAGCACGGTGTGGTGCTTTGTTCGCTATCTTGCTGCGAAGGTGATAACACTGCTAGTTGCTTTAATTCCAGCCTGGCGGTTGGGAACTCCGCGCGTACCCTGAGATGCTGGCTCTGTGCTTGCTAAAACATCAGTAGCTTCGCTCGTGAGAACGAGGTTGGCGCGAAGAGTTACTGCTCCTGGATTAGGTGAAGGCATAGTCGCCGTTCTAGCCTCGCGGCTGATGGCCTCAACGAAGCAGGCATGCATTTTGCCTTTGTCTTCGCAGGACAGGTGAAACTGTGACGTAGTTATGCCTGAAGCTTCATATAGAGCTTTCTATTTTGGCTTCCACATCTACTTTGAGAGGAGAGATTTAGTTCACAGGGAACCTGGCTAGCCACGCGCGAGGCTGAGAGGAGTTGGGAGGAGTCTCTCTGGTTTCTGTTCCAAAACCTTGGCTATTGAGACCTTCTTATGCTTCCGTATGTGGAGCACTAGACTACCTTCAGAGAGGAGCTCTTTGAATTTTCCTTGGTCGAAATGAATGACCAGGTTTTGCGAAGGTAACGGGCTCAAGATTCTAACCCTCGCATTGCGACACCGTCTCCTTATTATGCCAGAAGACGGTAATAGGCTTGCGGAGAGCCTTATATGTCTCAACAGATACTTGCTTCATAGAATTAGCTAGAGGGGTTCCGGCTACGCCGACTTTCTTGTACTTGCATGTACATAGGGGACTTTTGCTACCCCTAGGAAGAAGTTGTCTGAACTTCTCTTGGCCAGAGTGAATGACCAGCGTCTGAGCAATAGACCTAAAGGTCTGACCGTCGCATTGCGACACTTGATTCTCAGCAGTGGAGAACTTGTTCCCCAGCAGAGTCGCCATCTTGTTTTCCATTGATTTTGCGAAAGATAAAACTTACAAAAAGTGTTGAGGAGCTAAATTACAAGTAATTCTCTGCAGTAAGAAGATTACAGGTAGATATCCTCTAAGATTTCTGGTGAAGTGTGCCTGTAGGAATCTGATCAGCGCGCGATCACTTTATCCCTTTGATGATGCGATCGATCAGACAATCGGACTGCTGCTTGATAGGATTCCCTTCTCGTCTGGTTCGGGGAATCGGAGAACAGAAGGTCGATAGAACCCTCTTATTACTTCTCGAGCTGCCTCCGCTTAGGGAGTTTCTTCTCACCTGGTTCCGAAAATTCCTTGAGAGGGAGGAAAATCTTAGGGTATTAGCACCCTGAATTTATCCTTGTAGGATTAGAGAAGTAATTCTCTGAATTCTTGAAAGCGAGAGAGTAGATTTCTGATCTCCTCTCTATCCTTAGCCGTTTCTCCTCTCTTTTTCCTCTCTTCCAGCCTTTCTTCTATATGCCTCTGGTAGGCTATTTATAAGGAGGAATAGGGGTATAATTGTCCTGAAAATCTGAAAACAGATTGAGTCAATCTGTTTTACATCTGAAAAGTAGCCTCGCCGCGAGGCTAGAAATAGCTTTCACGAAGTTAGGAATAGCAAGTAGCGCTGACCTCTTGATCCGCTCTGCTAAATGAGGGATACTCACTTGATTCTCTCCAAATAACTAAAAGATCTCCCCTGATCTTCTCACGTGATTAGGAGAGTCAAAAGATTCTGGCAAGCAACTGACAAATTTGATCTCAATTAGATTTGATCTCAATTGGATTTGATCTCATTTAGAGATTTGATTAGTCAAAGGTGACCATAAAAGACCCGCAGTGGAGTCGTTGCGTTGAGCTCATAGGGGAGCTGGGAGAAGCGCCTGGCGAAGTTAAAAGAAAACTCTTCAGCGGAGCTGGGTAAGACTTATGGCGAAGCTACCAGTCAGCCTTTCGCGCAGCTGCGTGGGGCTTCGAGCGAAGTTAACTTTCTACGAAGTTAACTGAGCATCTCCGGGCGAAGCTGTAAGTTAGCTCGCAGCGAAGCTATAAAGGAGCTTCATGCGATGCTAAGCAACTTTGGTTTCTCATGCGAGACTTATCTCGTGGGCTCGTGCGAGACTAAGTGTTGAGCTAACTTAGTATCCCTGGACCTGCTTGGGCCTTCTCACGGGCTTTTAAGGACAACCTCGACTTACTATCTGTTTCACTGAATCGGTAGTGTCTAAGTTGCTGATTCGTCCTCTTTGAGGTTGATGAAGAACTGGCCGTTGATTTGTCTGCTTCTTATCTTTTGTAGATATCAACAAGTTAGATCTCGTTCAGGCCAGCTAAGAATCTTGTCTTTTTAGAGTATCAACAAAACGTTATTAGGAATAAAGTTAGATTAGTGACTCAAAGTTACACCCAAATTGAAGGTATAGATTTTGAGGAAACTTTTGCGCCTGTAGCACGTCTTGAAGCCATACAGATGACACTTAATTTTGTCTCATTTAAAAGATTTTAAACTTTTTCAAGTGGATGTTAAAAGTGCATTTTTAATGGTTTTATCGAAGAGGAGGTGTATGTTGAATAACCCTCCGGGTTTGTTGATCCCACACATTCGGATTCTATTTTTAAACTTGAAAAGGTTTTATATGGTTTAAAACAAGCTCCAAGAGCTTGGTATGAAAGACCTTCTACTTTTCTTATTTCAAATGATTTTGTGAAAGGCAAAGTTGACACTACATTATTTACAGAGCATGTAGATAGTGAAATCCTCATTGTACAAATTTATATTGATGATATCATTTTTGGATCTGCTAGTGAAATGCTTTGTAAGAATTCTGAATCATGCATGAAGGAAGAGATCAAAATGTCTATGATGGGAGAGCTCAACTACTTTCTTAGACTCCAAATCAAGCAAAAAAGTGATGAGATTTTCATACAACAAGCCAAATGCACAAAAGAGCTTATCAAAAAATTGGGCTTGAAGATGCAAAGACGAGTAAGACTCCCATGGCTACCACAATAAAACTTGATAAGGATGAACAAGGTAAAAACGATGACATTAAACTCTATAAAAGCATGATTGGTATTTTGCTTTACTTAACGGCTAGTAGGCGGAATATTATGTTTAGTGTTTGTCTATATGCTAGATTCCAATCGTCCTTAAGAATCCCACTTGATTGTAGTAAAATACATTATTAGATCTCTTAAGGGCACTATTGAAATGGGCTTATAGTATCCGAAGACCGGACAATTTTCAATGACAAATTTTTCGAATGTCGACTATGCCATTTGTAAAATGGGTATGAAGAGTAATAGTGAAACTTGTCAATTTTTAGAAAATTGTCTAGTTTCATTCTTTCAAGAAACAAAATTTTGCAGCCCTCTCAGCCGCCAAGGCGGAATATGTTGCTGCCACGGCTTGTTGTACACAAGTCTTTTGGATAAACATACTCTCCTTAACTATGATTTGCATTATGATCACATTAAAATATTTTGTGATAACACTAGTACTATTCATACGACTAAGAATGCAAATCAGCATAGTAAGACCAAGTATATAAAAATTAGATATCACTTTCTTAGAGATCAATATGAGAAGGGAGATATTGACATTGATTATGTTTCTATCGATTTTCAACTTGCGGACGTTTTTACTAAACCGCTAGATTATAATAGATTTTCATTTATTTGTGGTTAGTTAAATGTTTGCATTATGAATTCATGAGTTTTGAAATTGCTTCATGTTTGTTTCATATGGTTTCATGTATTTTCAATTAATACATGTGTTTTTATTGGTATCTTTTTTTGCTTCATGTATTTTTATTTCTTGTATACTTTTACTCTTTTTTGATGCATGACAGAAAAGGGGAAAGGTATTTAAGTTATTATCTATAGTTTTGATAGGTTTTCATAGCCTTGATACTTATCTCTTGTTTTGGTATCATGAGCTTATGCATATCAATTTTCATTATCATGTTTATATGCAATGTCATGATTCATTGTTTTCATTCATTACCTAACGGTTTTGGAAGAATAAGGAATGGAAGGATGGTGGGCTATTTATGCATATTATTCTAAATTGTTATATATTTTTATATATGCATTTATGTGACTTGCTTACATTGACAAATCTATTTGTAGTCATAATAATTTCTTGTACTTGATAGATAGTATAACTTGAGGGGGAGCTTTTCCAAGCTCTTTCCTGTCATTTATTTTTAAATAACTCATATATTTTGTCATCATCGAAAGGGGAAGATTGTTGGCCTAAGGTTACAATCACCGATTTCTTGTTTTGATGATAACAAAATATATGTGGTTATTTAGTACTGATCAAGTTCAAGTGTTTAATTGTGCTTCAGGGTTCAAGAAGATTCAATGAGTTTTCTTCCTCTAAAAAAAGGTGTTGAAGACTTAAGGGTATTCAAATATGGGATTGAAGCTCAAAGCACTCGACGTCGTTATTGGAGAAGCCCGCTTGAAGACACTTGTGCTTACTAAGAACCTTATAAGAAAATAGTATGATAAAGTGTAAATATAGATTTGATACTCAAAAAGTTGCACATACAAAAATACACATTTTCAAAAATTCAAGTTTTTATCGTATTGGTATTTTGCATGTTAAGACTTGATACATGTTTCTAATTTTTCAAAATTTTATATCTTGTTTAGAACATGTATTTCATCTCCTATACATTGCTATATCTCTTAAAAATTAATACAAAATATTTTTAAAATAGTTTGCATTTCAAAAACAGTTAGAAAATATGTTTTGGCCCAGGTCGATCGACTGAACGGTCGACCGTAGCCTATTATAGGCCAAGATGGTCGATTGAGCAGTCGACTGATCCTCTGACAAAGGTTATGCACACTGCGCACGTTAATCGGTCGACCGCTAACCCCAGCGGTCGACCGATGACCAATTGACTGGCACACCTCATGTTTCTGTTGGGTGCTGGTCGATCGAACACTCTGAGGAAAATTTTTATGATAAAGTCTAGTCGACCGGGCGGTCGACCGAGCCCAACTGCTTGTTCTACCGGTCGGTCGATCGAAGTTCTGACAAAAAAGCCATAACATTAGTTTTCAAAATCTATCTTTTGTTCTGATTTTTTCAACGGGCATTTTTGTTTTTTCTTGGTCAAATCTCTTCCCAAATGGCCTGATGAGTTAAACTAACAGGGCTTATAAGTTGCCTATATATATGGGTCATGGAAATAGGATTTAGACAACAATAGACAACAAGTTTTACAAAATTTTCAAGTTTTTAAGTTTCTAGTTTTCATGTGCTTTCATTTTCAAAGCTATTTCAATTGATTTTTCAGCTCTTCAATTTTTTTAATGAAATTTTTACTATCACAACCTCTTTGAGCTTCAATTTATATCTACTTTATAGGAATTTGTAAAGAAAAAAGTGTTTGTGATCTAGTGATCATCAAGAGTTTTGTAAAACCTCATTGACTTTGTGCTACCTCTTATGTAGAGGATTGAGTGTTGGAGTTGTGTACTCCAGTTTTACGTAGACCATTGTAATTCCTTATTGTAAGGTCCCTTTGTGGAAGATCCTATTGTGGATAGTGAAATCCTTCACGGTGGTGAAGGCAGAGACGTAGAGCAGTGGTTCGAACCCCGAAACAAATTCTTTATGTTTGCGATTACTTGTCTCTTGATCTCTATCTTTTTACTTTGCTTACACTTGTGTTGCTGCTTCTCTTGCACATTCTATTTATTACTTGCATTACATTCATCATTGCAGTAACTTCATCATTGGTCTTCACTCATCTCAACAAGAGGGCAATTGAGCACCTCAACTCATAATCTAGAGAAATTTTAGAGGAGAAGTTTTAGAGTCCTTCACAGGGAATTCAACTTCACTTCTTATTTTGAGTGATCGGTTTACATTATTTAGCATGAATATTGTTATTCCACATTTGATTAACATTACACCTATTCAAAACCCCTCCTCTCTCTGGGTGTCTACTCTGCGATCAATCATTGATAGGAGCCACACTATTGGACGGATATGGGCAACTGTGGATATGTATACCAACACATGGCACAGTCTAGTGCAACGAATGCCACGTGTTGAAACATGAACACTTCAAACCAATTTTCTTTTTGGAAACTCGATTTTCGTTGCAAAATTGATTACACAGGAGTAGAGTTCTAGTATTTTAAGATGATTTAGCTACATCGCATGATTTGGACAATTCGTCGAGATTCGAGAAATCAATAATATTTAAATTTATTTAGATTGTATTATGAACACTTCAAACCCTAATTTTGTATTTTTAAATTTATAAAATTATGTGACATGGATTTTTAATTATTTAACCGAGATGTTGAACTGTATGAAATCACAGTTCTGTTCGACATGCATAATTAGAGTTATGAATTCAATATTTTTAATAAGATAAAATAATTGAAAGTTTTGGCAAAACTATTCTTCACCTCTCTCTATAAGTTTTAAGAAAAATCAAATTTTAATCGATTAAAGTTTTAAATTTGTTATTGAGACCTGAACCGGTAATAAAATGATGACTTGGGTCATGAACTCATGGGTCACGAGAAATCCGAAGTTAAAAAATCATGCTATGAACTTTTGTTTACATTTTTCAAATTAAAAGAAATTATAATCGATTTTGTGAAGAGAAAAGTTTTAAGAAAAATCAAATTTTAATCATTTAAAGTTTTAAATTTGTTTTTGAGATCTAAACCAGTAATAAAATGATGACTTGGGTCATGAACTCAAGGGTCACAAGAAATCCAAAGTTAAAAAATCATGCTATAAACTTTGTTTACATTTTTCAAATTAAAAGAAATTATTATCGATTTTGTGAAGAAAAGATGAGTCCCATTATTGCGAAAAAATAGACAGACTTGCTTGGAAAAATTGGGTGATAAGACTAGAGAAAATAAGACTCATGCGGTAGACTTTGTGATTTAATTTTTAAATTTTTTTGATGGGTGAAATTTTCAAACAGAAAATATAAGCATTGCAAAGCATTAAATTTTTTTTAAAAAGATATAGAACAATCTCTCACTGACTAACTAAACAAAAAAAAAAAAATCATTATTCGCAACAAAATATCAATATGGTCACTATTTTATTTCTTTGTATAAAAAAAAACCTCGTTGTTAATTGATATTAAGTTCTTCTGAAAAATAAGAGTATGAAAACAAGAAGATCTCGTAAATAAGAAAAAGGGCGCAAATATAATAGATTCACATGCATCGAAAAATGCGAGAGAAAGGAAGAGATGAGTTAAAACGAGTCACAGCAGGGGTATTTATTAATGTCTTAATTTGATCTTAATTTGTTTTCCAGAAGAGAGAGGAAGAGTTATGATGAGGGGGAGGGAAGAGCAATGAAAGAGGAGAAGAGAAAAAAATTCAAAAAAAATATTTAGTGCCTAGATCCCTGTGCTCCAGTCTCTTTTCACTAAATTTTTTAACTGCAGAGGTGAGGGAAAAGAGAGGGATCTCTTCCACCACCTTAGCTGCTGAGGTGGCAGAAGAGACACTCTTCCCAGCCAGCCAAACAGCTGAGCTGAGGGGAGAGCTCTCTCCCTCCATCTGCCTCTCAAATACTGCAAAGCAAACAAGCTCCAAAAGTTTCTGCACAAGGATATTTTTGTCTTTAGGTAAATAAAGAAAGACACCATGGTCCCAAATTTGACATTTTAATTACAGTGCGTCGGACTCTCCCAAGCAGGCTTCGCCTCCGAATCCATGTGTTCCACGCAGAGCTTCCCGCATAATTACCAAATAGAAACTCTTATGCGGGGACGTCATCTCCGATCCCGCAGACGAGACGTGTAACTCATGGGCAATCAGTCTCCGTACACAAAAAATATACGGTCAGCACGTACAGAATGAGCATCATGCGAACACTGTCCTCAATCCACCACGGTCGTGTCGTAATAACATAGAGAACCAAGGGCCATCTTAAATTCGTGACCATCCTTTTGAATAGGTTAGCTGACGGAGACACTCAGGCCGAGGGGTAGCTGCGCTTCGATGCAAACGAAGTTCCCTTTACTCTTTTAAATCCTCATCTCCATTTTCACTATCGATCTCCCTCTCTCTTTTCGCTCTCATCTCGACATCATCGATGGCTCACGTGGTCGCAACTCCGTCCGTCAATGGATCTTCGTCTCTCTTGAGCCCTAGCTCTGGATCTGGGGTCATCAAGAAGCCATTCGACAAGCTCAAACCCTCAGCAATTCCGTCGAAATTTTGTGGACGGGAGGGAGAAGGGAAGAGAAGCAAAGGGCGTTGCAGGTCTCGCGTCGCAGCAGTGGCCAGTAGGCTCTCCACTGTGCTTCCAGTGTCGCCTGATGATGTGGCGAAGGTCAGTCTCGTTTTCTTTCAGGTTCTTGTTTTTATGTTGTGATTGTTCTCTTAGGTTGTCTTTTTTAGTTGGGTTTACTTTTTTATCCGAAAGTTGCGATTTTGTGACTGCCCTTTTTGTTCTTTTTGTGAGATTGCAATAGATCGTAGAGGTTTGGATCTCTGCTACGGATTCTTATGCATCATCAATATCAAACTTGGACAATTAAACTTAAACCTTTTGGAAATATTTCAGCTAAACCTTACATATTTGCTCATGACACCTACAATTTTCTGACCAACATGTTCTCATTTCTGTTAATTACCAGCAAGTCCATGCATTTAGAGCTTACTTACTTTAATGAGTTTAATCTGGTAACTTATCTATGCAATTTGAACTAAATTAGAAGTGATTTGAATACCGAACATTTTAGCATTTTCTTTGATTCACATCATGTTTTTTTTATTTGCGTTTGCGTTCAACAAAATACTGCATGGAGATTTTAGCCTCTAAACATAAAGTTATTAGTGCAACCTTTGGAACATGAACTTAATTTGGGAAATTACTGTTATGCAATTTACCAACATTTTAATGTATCATGACATTGTGGCAAATGAATTAGAGGAGAGTTGGAACTTTAATAATTCCACTCCATTCTGTTTCTTTTGGTTTGTTGGGTTCAACTATTTTGCATATTGTTTAATCATCTCTGGTAAAATTTCTTTGTTTTATTAAAAGATTTTATGACCACACTTCAATTTATGTTCTATGCCAACAAATTGGAACTTTGTTCATTTCTTTCTCTCTGTTCCTATGTAATTGGTACTTATTTAACAGTAATCATCAAGAAGATTTGATGCTTTTGAGTGTTATAGTTTTGAAAGTCATATTTATTGTCTCTTCATATTTAGAAACTTTACAAAGTTGAGAGTTTGGCATGTATTTGATGGGAAAAAATTATAAGCAGTTTTCATTATGACTTGAAGGCTAACTCATTCAGTTTTGAAACCTTTTACCTTTTTTTAATCTCTATTATTTTTAAAATCCATCCAAACATATGCTCTTAAATACATAAATTATGCTTCAAAATTTATCAAATTCTTCTGCTAGGTTGATAACTTGTGAAGCTTGAATAAAAGTGTTGAGATATTCTATATATATCTGATCAGTCATGCACCAGCACTCTTCATGTTCTATATGGTATGTACTTTACATATTTAAGCAAACTCAAGTCTCACCATATCATTGTTGTAATTGGTTGTTAGGAAGATGAGAAATTTCAACAACTCAAGAACATTCAGCAGCATGGTGATGTGTCACCGAGCGTGTGGTCCAAACCTAACATGAGGCGCAAAACTAAAATAGTTTGCACCATTGGACCATCCACTAACACGAAAGAGATGATATGGAAGCTGGCGGAAGCCGGTATGAATGTTGCTAGGCTTAATATGTCCCACGGAGACCATGCTTCTCATCAAAAAGTTATTGATCTGGTAAAGGAGTATAATGCTCAATCCAAGGACAATGTGATTGCAATCATGCTTGATACCAAGGCAAGTTTCTACTTATGGTTCTTTTCTTTTGTAGTTTTACTGGCTTCCAACATGATGTTGCTTGAACGGATTTTGCATGCTACCAGCATGGCCTTAAATATGGTGCTTTATACTGGAAAGAATGCAGCACAAACTTTTGAAAAATTGCTTTAGAGCCCTCGGATAATTCTTTACGGTGCAATTAAGGTTCAGTATGTTGCACTGAACCATATATGAGGGCGATTCAAAGTTTTGCAAGGATGCTCCAAAAGGAACTTGTTAGATCTTTATCAGTTTATTCATTTTCTTTGTTAGATCTGTATCAGTTAATACGTTTCTTTTTTTTTTTTTTTTCACATCTTCTTAATCTACTCATCAATCAAATGCATCATTGTTCCTTTCTTTTTTCCTATTTTTCAGGGACCAGAGGTTAGGAGTGGTGACTTGCCACAACCCATCAACCTAGTAAATGGTCAGGAGTTTACATTCACAATAAAAAGAGGTGTTGGTACAGAAGATTGTGTTAGCGTAAACTACGATGACTTTGTTAATGACGTTGAAGTTGGTGATATGCTTCTTGTAGACGGTATGGTCAAGTGCTATGCTATTTTTCTTTGACATTAGTTTCTTTTAACGCATCATTAACAAACCGTGAACTTTATATTCAAATGCAAACTTTGTGAGGATGAAATGAAATTCAAATAGATTGTGATTGGGCTAGAATAAACTATAAGTCTTGGGAGGTAAAGAAAACTTCAACCTGGTTGCTGCAGCAATTATGTGTTCTTTTAAATCACTTAGGACTTTAATGCTGCGTTTGGTTGGGAGAGCAAGGATGTAAGTTTGGGGTCTTTGGAGGAAGAGATGGCAAGCCAAATTGGGGTTTTCAAGTCATATCCAAAAGTTATCTAGCACAAACTACGAGCTGGTGTAGCTAAATTTTTTTGGCCCAAAAAGTAGGGGACTAAGATTAACTGCATAAATATTTTGAAAAATATCAACGTTGCTCTAAGTCTCCATTCCATCATTATTAGCTAACTCTTGTTGCATTTTGGATGTTTGGCAACAATTAGTTGCTATTTGCTGACACTAGCTAACTTTTGCTGCCAAACGCAAGTTACCTTGTTGCATTTTTGATGTTTGGCAACAATTAGTTGCTATTTGCTGACACTAGCTAACTCTTGCTGCCAAATACAAGTTGAACCTGCATCTGGTGCACTATGTGCACATAGGCAGGCTGTGATATATTGCAACACTTTATTGCGGTTTTTGATTCAGATGTACTCTTTTAATTTAATAGAGATAATTGTATCACAAGTTGATTAACATTCCCAGTTACATGACTTGTATCACAAAGTTGATTTAAATCTAAATATATTCTAGTTGAAAACTTGAAATATGGAATATCTTTAACTGTTTACATAGTGTCCGGTTTGACTGACTCCATTTGGTTTTAATCAAGTTCTGAAAGATATCAATATTTTAGCCCACTTTGATGGTGCCAATATGACCCGATATAACCAAAACAATACCTCTATGACCAATACGGCAAGACAAAATGACTGATATTGCTGATTTGGACACAAGAATCCTATGGGCGATACCAGTAACGTTTCGAGATTCCAAACCATGGTTGTAATTCAACTTTGCTATGCAATTTAATAGCGTAAATGCTAGTTTGGTTTGAATTGTTTCACAAAGTTAACTTACATTACAGAGAAATTTATGGAAATTTGGAGGACATTTCACTGTTCCCAGTGAGATTGTCTGGTATACTCTGTGTACTTAAGTGATCAATTTTTGTGTAGTCAAAGAATCCAAACACCCTCCCGATAAATAAATAAGTAAAGATAAAAACAAATAAGTGAAATACAAATAATAAATAATAAACTAAAATTCAAGAGTCTTCAAGCATCCTAGTGCTGAGTTTTACTTATCAATTTTATGCACCGGTGATGGAAAACCTTTAATATCTTGCCTATCAAGGCTACACAAAGCAGTTGTTCTTATCTGAACCTGGATTACATTGTTATTTCGTAAATTGTCACATTTCAGGTCTATCATAGAGTGTTCAACTGAAGATAGTGTCAGTATAAAAAATCACTGGTGACTCTCAATATAAAAGGTGGCTGGGGTTGATGCTTGACAATAAAAAGGGAAAAGTTCGTGAATTTCACAAATCAAACATGATACATGTGATGTATTATTTGAGGTTTGCATGAAGCGGTCAAAATTAATAGGAATGGATTACATAACAAGAACATTAAGTGAGGTAAATAGTGTTATGGTTGATCATACTTAGTGATGTAGAAGGCGCACGAGCGAGGTGCAAGGCAAGGCAAAGCGCAGCCCTGCGCCCTGCGGCAGGCGCACGCTCGGTTGCGCCTCACGTGAGGCGCAAAGCGCGCGCCTCATAGCGCTTTGAAATATTGGGTTCGAATTTTGAACCCAACAGCTAAAGAAAACTCGAACCTGACCCAACCCAATGCCCATTATATATAAGTTCACTGTTTGAGAATTGGGGCTCGATTCTTTCCTCGAGCCAAAGCGAGCCCTAATTCTTCTCCATCGACTGCGGTGATGACGAATGAGCTTTCTGGAGCTGCGATTGTGAGACAAAAAGAGAGATGCAGAACAATGGTTGGCAACGACGATGAGGCATCCACGACCTCTGACAAGCGCCCCCGAGCAGTCCACGACCTCTGGCGAGCTTCCCTCAATGAGCGTTGGCGAGCTTCGTCAGAGCTTTCTGGAGTCTTCCCGAGTATAGGCGAGCATCTTCGACGAGCACTTCTGTCCTCCGATGAGCTTCCTCAAGCAGTGGCGAGCTTCCCCGGTTGTTTTCGAACGTCAGCAAGCTTCGCTTCTTACTCTCTCTTGGTCGTCATCGAGCTGCTACATCCCCGAGCTTTTTGGAGCTTTTTGGAGCATCAGCATTGAGGAGTGCAGTGGATAATTCCGGGAGAGTTATCCACGCACCAAAGTGTAAAAATTGATGAATGAATCTAAGAGATCAAACCAGAACAAACATGCAGATTTACGTGAAAACCCAAAAGGGAAAAATCACAAAGAAAGAGAGGGCTCCACTATAATTCAGAGAAGATTACAATGGTGATCACCCGATCTTGTGTGCTAGGGTTTTTGGGTTGATTGATCGTCCCCCCTCTCGTTGGAGGGGGTCTTATATTTATACAAGTGTCTTTGGATAGGATTATAGAGTTCTCTCCTAACTGAACATCTATCTGATCTTAACTGCTTATCTTGGAGGTGGTTGAGCCAAACAACCCGACTTGAATTGGTAGAGCAGATATTTGTCTTTCTCCAGTGGCCTCCATCTATCTGCCAATGTGATCGATTTGTTCCCGAGACGTAACTGCAATGTTCAAATGAAGATATGGCCTGGAGATAGTGGTACTTGTAACTGAATTTATCTCAATCCCATAACCGCTTAAATTGCTTGGAGTTTGAATGAGATTAGAACTCTTTTCTGGAGATTCTGAAAACGGTCACGTGTCACGTGATTGCCAAGAGTTGGATGGACGCGTGTCATGATTTCGAGGAGGTCAGAAATCAACCACTACAGATGCCTCCTCTGCTTCCCTCTCTTTGGCAGGAGGTCGGGAACATGCCTCCAAGGGCTATGTGCCCTCGGAGACTCTGAGAGAAAAGGATGAGAGCGGACCCCTTGAGCCTAAGCTCGGGCTGCTAGTGTCGCTTCAACTTTTAGCCATTTGCGATGTACTTCTACAGACTAGCAGAGCCTTAAATGCACGTTCCATCCGCTGCTGCGTCTGTCAGGTAACTGTCATTTTTTGAAGCGGCGCGACACTCAAGGTTGGTGCAGCAAATCAAGCACGATGGTTTGAATCCGACCCATGATGGCGCGTGTAGGCTTCTGATCAAGCGGAAGGGGAAGAGGTTTTGAGAGTTTAAAGTCTCTTTCGAACCTTGGGGATTATCCCCAAACTTCTGGCCTCTCGTCATCTTCGTCGCTGTGATCTTTCTATCCACAAGTCTTCATCACTCGATCTTTTTCTTCTTCAGAGATGACAAAGGGAGGCAAATCTAGTGTTGTCAGCGGCGAGAGCAAGGGCAAGGCTGTAGCAGAAGAGAAGGGGGAGAGATCCCAATTTTGAACCAGGGTCGGATGGATTTCGACTCGAAGACCACCAAGCTCCATAGCCAGGAGGTAAACGAGTACCTAACCAAGAATGGTGTTCACCTCTCCCCAAGGTTCAAGGTCGAGTTTTGCCCTCAAGGCACTGATTTCACCTTACCTCCGCCTAATGGCGGTGCCTTTATGCACTCCCAAATTTGGCATTAGGGCTGAAGCTGCCGCTGACAAAATTTGTCCTCAGCGTTTTGAGTCACTTCAGAATTGCCCCCTCGCAATTGTCGGGGTCGCCTGGCGCACCGTGCTAGGGTTCGAAGCTCTTTGTGATGTGAGCACCCCCGATGCATGTTAGCGCAAGGTTTTCTGTGCAGTCTACATGCTCAGGAAGATCAGTCAGGACGCTCGCTTCTTCGTGCCCCAGAGTGGGTGCGAAAAGCTTATTATGAATATGGTGGACAACGATCGTGGTATGCGCGATGTTGTGGGCCGGGTGTCTGGCCCTTGGGAAGCCGAGTCGGAGGAGTGGGAAGCCATCCCGACTATCTGAAATTTAGGCCTGATCGCTCAGGGAGGAGTGACACTCTCCGCCGACATTGAGGCGAAGCTGCAGAGGTTGACAGCTATAAACTACGACCACATGAACTTGAGTTGGCTGCTAGACCCGAACATGTCTCTCGTGCCCTCAGTTATCCTGAGGGTACTAGCTCCAAGTAAAAATAAGCCGGTTGTGGAGTTTGGGAGGCCGAGGTACCTGACGCGCGTGGTCTCTGCTAAGAGGAAGAGCGCCTCAACACAATTCTCACAACCTCGTGCTCCCGAAGAGGTATGTTCTGAAAATTGTTAGACTTTTCTCCATATGCGACTCTTTAATACTTGTTTCTTGCAGAAGAGGAGTAAGATCGGATTTGATGAGTCTGACGAGGAAGAAATGCATGACCTATTGGCGGTTGCGCCTGCTTGCCCCATTACGAATGTTGGGCGGTCCCACATGGCGGAGGACGCTTAGGTCGGGCCCTTCGACACTATTGGTTCTGAAGCTCAGGGGGACTCGGACACTGAGGCTCCCAAGGAGAGGATGAAAGTGCTTTCCGAGCCGGTGGACAGGGGACGAAGATCTCAGAGGAGAATCCCTCGACTACTGATGTGCTCCCCAAGAGGGAAGCTGCAACAGTGGCGTCTCCACCGACCCTGGCCGTTTCCGCAACATTGGCGTCTCCATCGCCTAGGCTTGAGGAGGCGAGAGCTGTTGAAGCTCCTCTAATAGAGGACGACGCAAGGTCTCTGGTTCTATTGGTCCTTTAGGGGCTAACACTCAGGCTCCGGTGCTGACCCCGGCGTGACCTGCCCCGAACTCTTTATTCGTATTATTTCTCCTAAAAAAGGGAGGCGAGGAAGCAACTCTAGGGTTTGGAGACTTCCTCGAGGGACTGGAGGAGCTCAAAGCCCTATGTTTGAAGGACCAGTGACGACACATGAAGAACAATGCCTTCAGGGAAAGCTTCATAGTGATTCTTCTTCGATTTGATCTTTTAGTTGAAGTCTAACTCTTCCTTGTTTTTATTTCAGAACGTCGTGCTCACCTCCGAGCTGTTGGATGCTCACGTCCTAAGGGAGAAGGAAGGCATAATTGTTGGGCTGCTCCAGGAGGTAGAGAAGTTCAATACTGAAGGATAGGACGCGACCGCCAAGATCACTTGACTCCAAACTGACTTGGATCACGAGACAGTGGTTCAGCAAGGTCAGGAGATAGAGCTAAAGCGGCTTCGGGAGAGTCAAAGGAGAAGGAGGCTTCGTTGAAGCAGCTGTGTGAGGGCGCGTTAGAGAAGAAATGCTTGGAGTTGCAGAAGAGGAACTCCGAATTACAGGAGGTGAGATCGGAGTTGCGGCGAAAGGATGTTGAGCTGCAAAAGGACTCGAAGCTACTATCGACTCGGGGATCTGGAAGAGGCGCGACAATATGCTGAGGTGGTGGAGGCTGCGCTAGAGTCGAAGAAGGCTGCCTTCAAGCAAGAGAAGGAGTGCCTTGAGGACGCCTCGGTCAGATGCTAGCTGCTAAGGATGGAGCTGAGGCGCGTATTCGGACATTGACAGACTAGTGCAGTGAGAGATGAAGGTATTCAAGTTTAAGAAGTATAAAAATGGATATGAAGATGGGACGTGAAGCCCAGAGGTATCCACTTGAGATCGAGGCCTTCCTCGAAAGCCAAGGCATGGGATGACCTGTGGAGCCCAATGCTTCCGTTGTGGAGGTGGGAACCTCTCTGAGCGCTCCTTCCAGCAGTGCTGCTCCTCGACGCTGGGTCTCCCCTCAGATGTTCCGACTGTCAGGACCTTGACTTGTGATGCCCCTACCAACACGAATCCTTCAGCTCCACCCTTCGATGCATCTCTGAAGGGGAAAGTGAGTTTGAGAGTTTTTTGTATGAATCCGGTGTAACTTTTTTTTGAATAAATAAATGAAAGGTTTAGCTCAATTTTCTTTTTGAACTTATCTTGCTTTTTATTGTCTCAAGGTCGCTGTGGGTGCTGGATCGATGGTAGCTTCTAGGGAAGTAGGAGTCCGACCTCTGGAGGGCCTTCTCGATAGCTGAGAGTGTCCCGTCCCGTGCACGTTTTGGCTCTACATGGGCTGGTCCCTCGGGTACGAAGTTTCTTGACGTAAGGAAGCCGTAGTGAGGCCTGACAGTTTCGACCTCGAAGATGATGGTAAGGGGTTGGAGCTGGGTCTTGTGAATGATCGACGGAGGAGAGTCGCGAAGGCTTGTACCGGACGCTACCTGGGCTTCCTCGCTGCGTAGAGCTCGAGCTGCTCGAGTTTCTCGCCTTCCAGCTGGACTGTGAGCTGATTTTTCACAATGTAATAGTGAGCACACTTGAAGAAAAGGTGTGCGAGGTGTTCTTGAAATCAGCTGGCATGCTAGAGGCGATGGGAGAATTCAGGAAGGATAAGATAACCCTTGAGTAAGGCTCCTAAGGTGGCTTGAGGAGCTGAAGAAAGCGTTTGATGACATCTCCAGTTTACAGGAGAGGATCGCCTCAGATCAGTCGGAGATCACTTCGCTTTGGGCCTAGATCGATCGGGAATGCGTCGAGAAGATGGAGTTCAAGCATAGAATTCGGAGGCTAGAGAAGGATTAGGAGCGCCGCGAGCACGATATTGAAGAGCTAAGGGCCGATGTGGATCGTCAATGTGATCGCTATAACAAATTATGGAGAGCCCATGGCGATCTGCTCATGGAGGCGAAGACGTTGTGCTCTTAGATCCTGATTAGAAACTCCGGTGGTCAAGCCGAAAACGCGAGTGGTTGGTCCGGGGGCACGAGCGATTGGGCCGGAGGTGCGAGCGGTCAGCTCGAGGGCTCGAGTGATTGGACTGGGAGCACCAGTGGCTGGTATGGGAGGTCCCGGGGTGGTCCGAGAGCCAGGGTAGTGGACATAGGCGGAGTTAGCGGAGTCCATCTGTATCTGCTTTTGATATAATAAGAATTATATTGCACTTTTTATCAATAATCGCTTTGAATAAAAAGTGTTACTGTTTCTGACTGTATGTTGTGTGTTCTTTTTCCTCTTGATGTGGCAGTACTGATGCTAGAACGCGAGCCCTGTCTGGTTGTACGTTGTTTGGCTATTTATAGAGGCCTGATGCTCGTTGTCGGGGCTGCGGTGATAATCCGTCTCGCAACGTTTAGACGGTCGTTAGGGGGGAAGCCCTAGGTAAGTCAGAGGGTTTTTAGCTGTTGGGAGGACTTTTCTCTTTTAGGAAAGTCTCCATGCTGGTCTTAGCCGTCAAGGTAGGACCCGATATGGGCTGTTGACTCACTTGAGTAGTTATCAGGGCGAGGGCCCGATATAGGCTGAGCTCTGGGCTATCAATGTGGGTGAGCCTCTGTCTTTCAGGAGACTTCCCGAGGGGTAACCATCAGGGTAGGACCCTCTATAGGCTGTTTTCGAGTAGCCGTTAGGGTAGGACCCGATATAGGTTGTTAACTTACTTGAGTAGCCATCAAGGCAAGGATCCGATATAGGCTGAGCTTTGAGCGATCATTGAGGGCGAGCCTTCATCTTTCAGGAGACTCCTCGAGGGGTAGCCGTCAGGGTAAGACTCGCTATAGGCTGTTCTCGAGTAGTCATCAGGGTAGGATCTTATATAGGATGTTGGCTTGCTCGAGTAGTCATTATGGCAATGGCCCGATATAGGCTGAGCTCTGAGTAGTCATTGTGGGCGAGTCTCCGTATTTCAGGAGACTCCCTAAGAGGTAGCCGTCAACGTAGGACCCGCTATAGGTTGTTCTCGAGTAGCCGTCAGGGTAGGACCCGATATATACTGTTGACTTCCTCGAGTAAGAACCCGATATAGGCTGAGCTCTGAGCGGTCATTGTGGGCGAGCTTCTGTCTTTAGAATTCCCGGGGGTAGCCGTCAGGATAGAACCCGATATAGGCTGTTGACTTGCTCGAGTAGCCATCAGGGTAAGGGCCCGATATAAGCTGAGCTCTGAGTGGTCATTTTAGGCGGCCCTTCGTCTTTTAGGAGACTCTCCGAGGGTAGCCATCAGAGTAGGACCCGCAATAGGCTGTTTTCGAGTAGCCTCAGGGTAGGACCCGATTTAGGCTATTGAAGTGTTTATCGCACTTCGGAGAAATATTGGAATCTTACAGAAAATCATCTAGATAGAGAACTTGCAAAATAATCTTTTCATTGGATATTACATGATTCTACACATAATATCGTTTCAAGTGAAAATAGTTCCATTGCTTCCAGAGGAGCTTCCCGTCCTGATCAGCCAGATGTACAATCCTTTGCTTCCCCGAGTAATGATGGTGTAGGGACCCTCCCAGTTGCGCTTAATCTTCCGTTGATCTTCCTGCTGTGTAGTCTGAATTACACGCTTCAGGATCAAGTCTCTGACTTGAGATTCGCGCATCTTCACCTTGTGGTGTATGGCCCGGATCTGCTGTTGGTATGTTGTGATGCAGATCTGAGCTTACTGCTGCTTTTCCTCTGATTGGTCTAGTTTTAACTAGAGTTAAGCATCGTTTTGGTCTTGAACCACGCGGAGTGTCAGCATGCTGATGTCGATCAAGATGATCTCTTCTGTTTCATTTGCCAACGAGTATGAAGTTTTACTCGTCGGGACGCGCTTGGTGGTCCTGTAAGCCCAGAGCACTTTAGTGAGCTTCTCGGCCCATTTGCCTTTTGCTATGTCTAGGATTTTGCACAGGCTGTTGAGGATGATATGATTGCTGATCTCAGCTTTACCATTATCTTGAGGATAATAGGGCGTGGAGAATCGGTGAGCGATCTTATACTTAACACAGAAGTTGGTCATCTGCTTGTTGGCAAAGTTTGTCTTGTTTTCGGAGATAATGGTGAGGGGGGAGTTCAAAGTGACACGCTGTTTTGCCAAAGAAATTTGACAACCTATTGGCTAGCGACTTCGGAGAGTGGCATCACCTCGACTCTTTTGGTGAAATAATCAGTGGCTACCAGTAGGAACCGCAGCTGAGGCTGTGCTCGGGAGAGTGGATCAACTACGTCCAACCCCCATTGCATGAAGGGCCAAGGACTCCGCAAAGTGCGAAGGTCAGTACTCGGTCTATTTGATGCTGCTCGAATCTCTGACACTGCGAGCACTTACATAATTCTTGACGTCGTCGGACATCTTGGGCCAATAATACTTTTGATTGATGACCTTATGAGTAATGTGTTGGCCCGGAGGCCTTCCTCTCTAGTTTTGATGATGATTAACTCATGTAGTTATGTTTACTAATTATCTTGTGATTTTAGTTACAGATCATTGATCAAGATATTAGTTGGTGATTGCTTCAAAAAGAGGAGTTTGGAAGCTTTCACATGGTGATTCCAGGGCCCGAGCATCAAGATCATACATAGCCTTGCTCGTTGGATTACGGAGTTTGGACCGAGTCGACTTGAAGATGGAAGATCGTCAAGAAGACTTAGGTATCCTAGTTTAGGTTTGTGTGTTTAGATCCATGTGTAAAGATAAGAATAGTTGATATGCTCAAGTGCACAATACACATACACGTTTTATGTTTGGATATTGGTTTTTCGGTTTTAGTTTAACCGATATTTGTTTTCATGAATAGTTGTTCAAAACAAGTTTAATTGGTTTATGTATAGTAGATTCATTCTATACATGCATGCTTAACTTCTTAGACAAACTTATTTTGACTATCCTATTCATGTATTGAAAAATCCAAGTTTGATAAAATACAAGTTTTGATTTTTGGTAAAAATGTTAAAACACAAAAATAGTTTCATATGCTTGATATTTGAGTTAAAATGTTTGTCACATGTTTATATATCAATGCAAAATGATAAAACTATTTTTGGGGATTTTTAGAAGACTTAAAAGAATTTTTAGAAATATTTTTAACATGTGTTTCTGACCCAGAATAGTGGCTGACAGGCCAGGTCGGCCGCTTGCGGTCGACCGACGTGCACAGGCTTGTGCACGTTTGGCAGACACAGGGACGGTCGGCCGGGCGGCCGACCGGACCAGAGAGCTTTGCTCTCTGTATCTGGGCGGTCGGCCGGACGGTCGATCGGATTGCCCAACGGTCATATTTCTGACCGTTGGCGGTCGGCCGGCCGGCCGGCCGCTAGCCTGTCAGGCTGCCAGATCAGCCTAACGGCTAGTTTTCTGTTTGGGCTATAAATACCCCATCTCTTTGGGGATTTTAATAAGACCTTTGACAAAAAAATTTCAGTGTTTCTAAAGTGTTTAAAATAGTTTTCAAAAGAGTTTAAGTGCCAAAAGGATTCATCTATTTGTTTTTAAAGTGTTTTGTTTTATTTCAAAGAAATTAGGTTTTTGGGAAGTTTGTTTTTGATCTAAAATTTCCATATCTATTTGGTATTTTCCCAAGAGTATTTCTTTGATCAAAACACTTTGTTTTTCCACACTTGAGCTATCCTCTATCCTAATCTATTAGGATCATTTGTTTTGTGGAAAAAGAGAAAGCGAGATTGTTTGTGGTTGAAAGAAATCACTTGTTGTAAACACCCTTGCTCTTGTTGTATCCCTCTTTGGTAGAGGTTGATCGGGTGATTGGTTTGCTCCCTCTAGTGAGAGGTGGAGTTTGGTTTGTAACCCTCTTCGGTAGAGGTGTTGGTTGTTGTTTGGCTACGGGCCTACCCCTCGGTTGTGAGACGGTGTTTGAGAGAGGAGTTCGGTACTCCCTTGTTGTAAAATCCTTCTCGGTGAAGGTTCCCTCGGTGGGAGTCCTCGGTGGACAAGATAGTGGATTAGAAATCCTTCTCGGTGAAGGCGGGGACGTAGAGCTAGGGGCTCGAACCTCGAAACATATCTTTGTGTTTGCGTTTGATCCATTGTCTCTTTAACTCTCTCTTTATATTGTGCAAAGCATCATTCATTCATTCATATCTTATTGCTTGCATTTGTGCCTTGCATTATTTCATATTGTTCATCCTTTTATGCTTGGCTTGTTTGTGTGTGCCTCACTTGTACTTAACCACAAGAGCTTCATATAGCACCTCAACCCATATTTAGGGGAATCAAGAGGAGTTAGTCCAGAGCCCTTCACGGGAAATTCGGCTACACTTGTTGGTTGTATTAAGTGTGTTTGCAAAATTGTTTTAAACTTCCGCATTTAGCGCATTTAGTTTCTAGATTAGCACTCACACCTATTCACCCCCCTCTAGGTGTTTTACAATTGGTATCAGAGCCTACGCTCCTGATACTTTAGGCTTAACATCCTAGGAGTGAGATCCTTGTTTGCTAATCTACATTTGCATTTGCGTGTTTGCACACATAGTTTGGACCCATGGACTTCATGACCCCACCTATGTTTGACCCTTCCAACATTCTTGGTTGGAAGACTAGGATGTCCATCTATTTGCAAACCCTAGGATATAAGGTTCACCTTGCCATTACCAAGGAATCCTACCTTAGTGATAGCAAGCATATAGGGGCCAATGCACAAGCCCTTGAGGCCATTAGAAGCACACTTCCTAAAGATTATCTTATGCGTGTTTCTAACATTGTTTCCGCCTTTGCAGCGTGGAACATTTTGACAACAACCACCACCTCCGAGCTTCAAATGCCAATCCAACAAGAGGAGGAGTCTAGTGGAGAATCCGAGCCACAACAATGCCATATGATCCAAGGGAATGACTCCCTTGAGGTACACTCGGAAACCCACTTAGATGATGATGATGCTAGTTCTTCAAATGATTTTGTTGATCTCCATGCTTTAAATGAAGAACTATCTATAGTTTGTGAAAAATTAATTGAAAAATATAAAGTTTTGAAAAAGAAAAGTCTAGGAATTGAAAAAGAAAATAAAAATTTGCATTCTAGACTTAACAATGTTTTGCAAGAGAAGGTTGAGGTCTATAATGAAAGGGATTCATTGAGATCTCAATTAGACCTTGCGCTAAAAGAAAATAAAGTTTTAAAATCTAAAAATGATTGTGAAACTCTTTTGAAGAATAATGATGTTTTGTCTTCAAAAGTTGAATTTGTTTTAAGAGAAAATGATTCTTTGAAAAGAGAAATTGATTTTATTTCAAAAGAATTAGAAATTTGTTTAAATAAAAATAAATCTTTGAAAATGATATTGTTTCTCATGTTTGCCATGCTAGGGTAGTTTCACCTAGATCATCCCTTGCATGCTCCACCTCTTCTTTGACTAAAAATGATATAAATATTTTGAAGAAGAGTGTTGATTGTTTGGGTTCCACTTTGAGCCAATGTGTAGTGGGTTATACACGTTTGGAAACTTTGTTTCGAAAGAAACAAGTTTCCTCTATTATGCATGCACACCCATCACGGCATACACATGCTCCTCACGGACACCATCATCACTTGTATGCTCATGTGTACACTTGTACACATTGTGGACGTAAGGGCCACCTTGCTAAATTTTGCTATGATCGTATACATGTTTCTAATTTAGCAAATAAATTTGTTTGGGTTAGGAATGATACTAACTC
The DNA here is from genome assembly GCA_038442645.1 of Agave tequilana. Lineage (NCBI taxonomy): Eukaryota > Viridiplantae > Streptophyta > Magnoliopsida > Asparagales > Asparagaceae > Agave > Agave tequilana. Next base: position 113,010 of record JAVJIF010033231.1, on the reverse strand, counting down.
CCATGGACCCAAAAAGTTATGGGTACCAAAGACCACCCCTCTTATTTATAATGTAGGTGTGGGCTCTCACATGTTTTTGATCTAAAATTTCCATATATATTTGGTATTTTCCCAAGAGTATTTCTTTGATCAAAACACTTTGTTTTTTCACACTTGAGCTATCCTCTATCCTAATCTATTAGTGTAACGGTCCCAGTTTCTAATAAACAAGATTAGTCCATAAACATCTCTTTATTCCCAGATTACCTTCTAGTACCGAATAATTATTTGAAATTTCGGCAGCATCTCCTCTAATATTTCACCTTTGCTCTCATACAAGAATAACAATTTCGGCTCCAAGGCCTACTTATATCCAAAAGAATTTCGGCCACACAGCCTATATATATATATATATCCAGTTATAATGATCTCCAATAACATCATATCACAACCATAAAGACTTCCCAACAACATACTCTACATCATATACTTTCCATACATAACTATAAAAGCATCCAACATCACCGAAACCAAAACACGATTCACCAAATATGAACTTACCATGTTCCAAACACCACAAGTTCCACTTACAATTAATACAAAATGGGGGTTACATGGATAATAGCACCATAACACTATTATCTAAGGATACCCAAATCAAAACATACATATATGGACATAGTGAACAAAAATCATAGTTGGTAAGATAGGTCATCATGCTCATAAGTACTCCAAGCTATATTAGGCCTTTACCTTTATCTGGACCTGAAAAAGGGAACAAAATAAATGGAATGAGCTCGACAGCTCAGCGAGTAAATTTCATAACCACTACACAAAAGATAACATGAATATTAAATATCACATGAATATAGGCACTTCCTTACCCAAATTAACAATTACAAGTATGATTGCTAGACTCCTTTATGATTACTAAAGATTTCCCATAGGCTTATGCACAATTTCTTACCTTGCCCTAGCCTGTACTAATCATTTTCATTTTTCTCATTAATTACCGACAATACAATGCTTCAATTACTCACTAGGACATATTCACATATCACCCAATTCATAGGGTGTTAATTTACCCCGTCTTCTCCCGACTACCGGCTCCCGCCCGGCCCCTTCCTCCTTGAAATATAACAATACATATAATTATAGCACAAGCATACATACTCATGTGTATATACGTGATTTCCCATAATCCCCGTCTTCTCCACCTACCGGCTCCCGCCCGGCCCCTTCCTCCTTATATATTTAATGTGAATGCACAACATTTCTCACCGTCTTCCCCCCTCCTACCGGCTCCCGCCCGGCCCCTTCCTCCTTAGAATAACAACCATAGAAAAATTTCCTATATCATACACTAGCACATATAACATATCAAAGGTGTACTTTTGCATAAGTTACCAACTTAGTATGTTTTGGTAAGGTTACATGATCGACCTACACACATACCACTCACATACTCAAGTCACGCTACTATAGAAGTATAACCATAATAATTTGTAGAATTGTGATTCATGCGAAGGTGCTTAGGTATCATGATTAGTAACTATAATATTACACATACATAACGTGTAACATAGCTATTAGGGCACATTTACACTTAGGTAAACCCCAACAATACTTCTTTTACCTAAGCCTCATACTTACATAATATGCAACATAGTGATTTAGGCATAATCACACTCTAGCAAACACCCATCAATACTTCCTTTACTTACGCATCATACATACATAACATGCATCTACCTTCAATGAAAATAGAGTAATTTAGTACCAATTCCATGTTGATTTAATTTTCATACTACTCTACACCATTTAATTTCACATTCTTCAAGTTCCTTTTCTCTATCACATACCTCAATTTCTAAATGAATGATTAGTAAATTAAAACATGTAAAGTGAGTATGGAATTTACTCACTATTATAGATGGGTTCCCCACTTGAAATCTTAGATCAATCCCTTTACTCAAATCCTAGCAAAAGACAAAGAATTTATTAGTTATAAAATACCTCACAAAAGGAAGGAAATAATGAAGCATGAATTTGTCTTTACCCAATTTCGATTTCTGAAAATTGGGAGTTTTTAGGGCAAACTAAAAATTAGGGTTCCACACTATTACCTTCCACTACCCAAGTTCAGGCTCCTCTCCCCGACTCCTGGCCCACAGGACGTCCCTCCGACGAAATCAGGCCGACCCAAGGCCTGGTTTTGCCGCGATCGCGCGGCTTTCCGCGGGTTTCCGCGGCTGCGCGGTCGCGAGAGGCTGTGCGCAGTCGCGCACGGCCGGGTGTGGCTGCGAGGTGGCGCGAGGTGTGAGGATATCCCCTGATTCCGGCCAAGGCTCACTGGAAGAGGAAGAGAGTTGTGAGGGGGGAGTTTCTATGTTTTAGGTGTGGGAAAATTCTGTTTTTACAGAGAGAGAGTTCTTCTCAGTACAGAGGTAAATGAGTTGCCCAATATGCACAAAAGCCCTTCAAACCCAAACATTTGCAAGACACAAACCCCAATGGGCTTGCCACTTGGCTAAGGCTAGGATCAAATTGATCCTAGCCTTACACTTCACTCCACATGCACACCTAACTCTCCCACTCACTATAAATTAAAAAAAATCTTATTTACTACCCTTAATATTTTTCTAATACACTCTTATTGGAAATACCATTAAATGTCTCTAATTGAAATTATTTAGGGTATACCCTATATACCCTAGTATCATATACATGTTGTCATTAAATACCAATATAAATATTTTATGAATTTCTATTTGTGCCATAAATTCCAAAATGACAACATAAAGAAAATAAATGTTAGTTCCATGCTTATTTTTACTTCTATTGATATTTAATTAAGAAAGAGAAATCATAAAAAAAAAAAAATATTTTCTCATTTAACTAACACTTAATATGCATAGGAAATAGTAATTAGATAGTTAAAAAAAAATTTGGCCGTTACATTTCTACCCCCCTTAGGGAAGCTTCGGCCCCGAAGCTTGACTTACCTCGGAAAAGTTGTGGGTAGTTAAATCGCATAACCTCTTCTGGTTCCCAAGTAGTCTCTTCAATTTCTTGGCTTCTCCATAATACTTTTACTAACGGAACAGCTTTGTTCCGCAAAACCTTCTCCTTACGATCCAAGATCTGCACTGGCTCCACGGCATATGACAAATCTTCTTGGAGTTGCAGTGGTGAGTAACTAAGAATATGACTGGGGTCTGATATGTATTTCCTTAGTTGTGACACATGAAATACATTATGCATCTTCTCCATTTCTGGTGGTAAAGCCAACCGGTAAGCCAGAGGTCCTATTCTCTCCAATATCTCGAAAGGACCGACAAAACGGGGGTCTAATTTGTTTCGTTTACTAACCCGTATCACTCCTTTCATTGGCGATATCTTCAGAAAAACTTTGTCGCCTTCTGCAAATTCCAAAGGTCTTCTACGCCGATCCGCATATGTCTTCTGTCTACTCTGGGCCGCCTTCATTCTCTTCTTTATCATCCGGATCTTCTCTGTTGTATCTACCACTATATCGGCTCCGAATAATGTTCGGTCTCCAATCTCCTCCCAGCAAATCGGAGATCTACACTTCCTGCCGTACAATGCTTCAAATGGGGGCATTCCAATAGTAGATTGATAACTGTTGTTGTATGCAAACTCTGCTAATAGTAGATACTTTTCCCAATTACCCCCGAAATCCAACACGCATGCTCTCAGCATATCTTCCAATATTTGTATAGTTCTTTCTGATTGTCCGTCGGTTTGCGGATGAACAGCTGTACTTGGGTGTAGCTTGGTGCCCAGAGCTTGGGATAGACTGATCCATAACTTTGACTGAAACCGAGGGTCGCGATCTGACACGATCGTCTCAGGGACTCCATGAATCCTGATTATCTCTCGGAGGTAAATCTGAGCTAATCTATCCATCGAATAGTTTATTCGTATGGGCAGAAAATGAGCGGACTTTGTAAGTCGATCGACTATCACCCAGATGGCATCACATCCTTGAGGGGATTTAGGAAGTCCGGTCACAAAATCCATTGTAATATTGCTCCACTTCCATTCAGGGATTTGTAAGGGCATGAGGAGTCCAGGAGGCTTCTTATGTTCAGCCTTAACTTGTTGGCATATCAAACATCTCTGTACAAAGCTTGCTATGTCCTTCTTCATCCCTTCCCACCAAAAGTTTGCCTGCAATTCCTGATACATCTTGGTTGTTCCAGGATGTGCGGTGTAAGGAGTGCAATGGGCTTCAGTTAAAATTTGCTCCTTGAGTTTAAAATCTGGTGGTATAACTATTCGGCTTCCCTTCCTCAGTAAATCCCTGGAAATTATAAATTCTTGGGTTTCACCTTTTTGCACTTTCTCAAGATTTTTAGCTGTCTGATCATCTTTCCTTTGAGCTTCCTTGATCTCATCATAAAGATCGAAACCAATACTAATTTGATTTATCTGGTTCACTCCATCCCGGAGCCCTCTTATGTGAATTTCAAGTTGCATTCGTTCCATCTCCTTTATCAACTCCGATTGCTGTGTTAACAATACTGCCAAGGATCCTCCAGACTTCCGGCTTAACGCGTCAGCCACCACGTTGGCCTTTCCAGGGTGATAATGAATGTCCAAGTCATAGTCCTTCATCAATTCTAACCATCTTCTTTGGCGCATATTCAATTCCTTTTGGGTGAAAATATATTTCAAGCTTTTGTGATCTGTGTAAATATCACATGATACTCCATAAAGGTAGTGCCGCCAAATTTTTAAGGCAAAAATGACTGCAGCTAACTCAAGATCATGAGTAGGGTAATTTTTCTCATGGTTCCTTAGTTGTCTAGAGGCATATGCAATTACTCTTCCATTTTGCATCAATACACACCCCAGGCCTGACTTTGATGCATCACTGAAAACAACATAACCCTCGTCTCCAATGGGCATGGCTAAGATTGGAGCCGATGTTAACCTATCTTTTAGTTCTTGAAAGCTTTTCTGCTGATCATCTCCCCAATGGAATTTGAGGCCTTTCTTAGTTAACTGGGATAAGGGTGCAGCTATCTTAGAAAATCCTTCTACAAACCTCCGGTAATACCCAGCTAATCCTAGGAAGCTTCGCACCTCCGTGACATTGGTAGGTTGAGGCCACCCCTTTATCGCCTCGATCTTTACGGGGTCCACTGATATTCCTTCTTCATTTATGATGTGACCCAAGAATCCAACTTCATTCAGCCAGAATTCACACTTCTTAAGCTTTGCATAGAGTTGCTTTTCTCTCAATAACTGTAATACTATCCTCAAGTGTCTTTCATGATCCTCTTTGCTCTTGGAATAGATCAGTATGTCGTCAATGAACACCACTACAAATTGATCTAGGTATGGCTGGAAAATTCTATTCATCAGATCCATGAATGCTGCTGGAGCATTAGTCAAACCAAACGGCATTACTAAAAATTCATAATGGCCATATCTGGTTCGAAAAGCAGTCTTAGAAACATCTTCCGGTTTGATCTTTAATTGATGATATCCTGACCTTAGATCTATCTTGGAAAATATACTGGCACCCTGGAGTTGATCAAATAGGTCATCAATCCTCGGCAATGGATATCGATTCTTGATAGTGACCTTGTTCAGCTCTCGATAGTCTATACACAGCCTCATGCTCCCATCCTTCTTCTTAACAAATAATACCGGAGCACCCCAAGGTGATACACTCGGCCGAATAAAACCGAGGCTTAACAACTCTTGCAACTGGTCCTTCAATTCGTTCATTTCTGCGGGTGCCATTCTATAAGGTGCCCTGGATATGGGGCTTGTCCCAGGTAGGAGATTAATGGAAAATTCTACTTCTCTATCTGGGGGTAAGCCGGGTAGATCTTCCGGAAAAACATCAGGATAGTCTCTAGCAACTTCTATGTTTTCAATCTTAATCTTCATATCTTCTTCTCCAATAAGGGTTGCCAAAAACCCTTGACACCCTTGCCTCAATAATTTAGTGGCCTTTAAAGCAGAAATGACTGGAGTACTGATCTTATTCCTCATTCCTTCATAAACACTTTCGGGGGTTCCCTCTAACTTAAAAATTATCTTCTTCTGATAACAGTCTACATGAACCCTATATGTGGACAACCAATCCATTCCTAGGATGATGTCAAACTCCATTTCTCCTAGCTTAATCAGGTCTGCCTGTGTCTTCATCTCCCCTATGATGATTTTACATCCTTTATAATACTCGCTAGTGGTCACTCTGGCGCCTACAGGGGTTGATACCACTAGCTGATAGCTCAAAGGTTCAGATTCCATGTTAATAGTTGCAGCAAAAGATGAAGAAATAAAAGAGTGTGTAGCTCCGGGATCAAACAATACTCGAGCAATATTATCGGATACACAGACGGTACCTTCCACCACGGCATTGGATGCACGAGCCTCCTGTAGAGTGATTGCATTCATCCTTCCTTGAACTCTTGGTTGCTGTACAGATGCTTGTGTCGTGGCCGAGCGAGTCCTGTTGACAGGCTGTCGAAAGGCGGTAGCCTGACCTCCTGCTGTTGGGGCAACACCCATAGCTGGTCTCCCTGTTCCCCTACTCGCTCCTGGATATCCATGCAGGGTTGGGCATTCTCTCCTCATATGACCCATTTTACCACAAGCAAAACATTGTTTACCAACAGAACAACTGCCGGTGTGATTTCTATGGCATCTGGGACACCATTGACTTCCTGCAAAGTTGGAGTCTGCATGGGAAACTCCCCTCTTCTTGGGCCCTGAGTTCCCTCTGTTCCCTTGGGCCGGCATAAAGGAATATCCAATACTTCTGTCGGGCCTCAAGGACTGGGTTCCAAAGCTCGGCGCACTATTGTACCGGGGACGCTTCATGTAGGGCTGCTCCCTGACCCTTGTCTCCAGATTCTCCTGCATGTCTCTTTCGACTTCCATTGCTTTCTCCACCGCTTGACTATAAACTTGCAGTTGGAACGGGATCAGCTTGCTCCTGACTTCTGGCCTCAAGCCCCTAACGAACCTCTTCGTCCTATCTTCCTCCTCGGACACCAATTTCTCAGCATACCTGGACAGCTGAGTGAATTTAGCTTCATATTGACTCACTGTCCATTGCTCCTGCTTCAGCTCTTGGAACTCCATCGCAAGTCGGTCCTTCACTACTCCAGGGATGTACTTTTCATTGAACTTTGCTACTAAGAAGTTCCAAGAGATCTCCCTTCCCAAGTTCTTAGCTCCTCCCTTTACCATCTCCCACCAGCGCTCGGCCTCTCCTTGGAACATGAAAGAAGCGAAAGATACTCGCTGAGTTTCAGTACATTCCATAACATCCAATATCTTTTCAATTTGTCGGAGCCATTCTTCAGCTTGAATAGGGTCAACTCCTCCTCTGAAGGCTGGTGGGTTGAGCTTTTGAAATTGTTCAAGAGCTCTACGGGGTTGTTTACACCTGCCAACTGCAACAGCCAATCTGGGATTCTGTCCGGCACTCCCCGATTAGCATTAGATTGCCCACTCAGAATTTCTTGACTTGCCGGGGGATGGACGCTCCCGATTGCGCTGTGCGATGGGACGTTGCCCTCCGAGTTGGCATCGGATGGAGGAAAATTCAAATCCATCTAATACCTAGAAGAATAGTTGGACATAATTAATAGCAACTCAATGATACCAAGTAAAATAGTTCACAAACAAAACACTGACTTCATTTATGCATAAAGCGTTTTCATAGCAACATATACATTAGCATGGCTGCATTCATTCAAACATGCCAATACAGTCAAAAAGGGATACAAGTTTCATACATGTAACTATTGGCGACCACTATCTTTACAAAAATATATACTTATGGGAATCGATATTCCCTTACTGCAAAAACAAAAACAACAAAAACAAAAAAAAAAAAATTGCCACCCAACTAAACTCCCTTCAAGGGGTGATGTTAGACCCCGAGGAGCTCTCCTCCCTATCTTCTCTCACGGGTTCCTCTTCTGGATCCTCTTCTTCTATTGGTTCTTCTTCTTCTGGTTCTTCTTCCATTGGTTCTTCTTCTTCTGGTTCTTCTTCCATTGGTTCTTCTAGTACAGTATCAAGATCACATCTCCAATTCTCATTGTCGTCGTACAGGTCCATATCTTCCACCCAGCAAGAATTCCACCAAATACCCCCAACAATAATCCTTCCGTCAGGGTTCATCTCTTCATTAGGCTGGACCCCCAAGTCCTCAGTTACTGGTGCGTCTCTAATGGCACTTTCTGCCTCATTAATGTCATCTGTCTCATCTTGTCCCATGCGGATTCCTGCATCTAAATTGTTTGGGGGACCTTTAAGAATGACATCTGGATCGGTTTCGTCAGATTCAAAATCCCAGTCCATTGAGTCCGCGATCCAACTTAAACTTTCCGATTCCGGACCGTCAGACGATGATCTAGACATCTCAGAATCTCCCATCTGTAGAAGTAAGACATTCATATTAGCCGATGTGCCTTCCAATTCTCCCCAAAGCAATAATTTTGCATGAATGTAGAATCAAGACATGATAGGCAATCATCACTTACATAACCATGCTGATCTTTTATAATTCTTTCTTATGCACAATTGTCCTACTAATAGATTCTGACCCCGACTTATGTGATATTTTGATTGTTCTCCATTTCCGATGTCCCATAACACTGGAATTTCTTACAGAAGGGCCCGCACCCCTTGCAAGATACATTTGAACTTAGGTATGCGGGTACCCACATTCAAATGTGGAGAACAGTTAAATATCCTACATTTCAGGGCCAACCACTCTAAAACTATACCGTCATCCTCATACCCCACCTCTAATTTATTCTAATACACATATACATGACTTCATAGTCAGTCTTACATACTACATCTATCTAGGCTAACCTTGCCTAAACCTTGCTCTGATACCAATTGTAACGGTCCCAGTTTCTAATAAACAAGATTAGTCCATAAACATCTCTTTATTCCCAGATTACCTTCTAGTACCGAATAATTATTTGAAATTTCGGCAGCATCTCCTCTAATATTTCACCTTTGCTCTCATACAAGAATAATAATTTCGGCTCCAAGGCCTACTTATATCCAAAAGAATTTCGGCCACACAGCCTATATATATATATATCCAGTTATAATGATCTCCAATAACATCATATCACAACCATAAAGACTTCCCAACAACATACTCTACATCATATACTTTCCATACATAACTATAAAAGCATCCAACATCACCGAAACCAAAACACGATTCACCAAATATGAACTTACCATGTTCCAAACACCACAAGTTCCACTTACAATTAATACAAAATGGGGGTTACATGGAATAATAGCACCATAACACTATTATCTAAGGATACCCAAATCAAAACATACATATATGGACATAGTGAACAAAAATCATAGTTGGTAAGATAGGTCATCATGCTCATAAGTACTCCAAGCTACATTAGGCCTTTACCTTTATCTGGACCTGAAAAAGGGAACAAAATAAATGGAATGAGCTCGACAGCTCAGCGAGTAAATTTCATAACCACTACACAAAAGATAACATGAATATTAAATATCACATGAATATAGGCACTTCCTTACCCAAATTAACAATTACAAGTATGATTGCTAGACTCCTTTATGATTACTAAAGATTTCCCATAGGCTTATGCACAATTTCTTACCTTGCCCTAGCCTGTACTAATCATTTTCATTTTTCTCATTAATTACCGACAATACAATGCTTCAATTACTCACTAGGACATATTCACATATCACCCAATTCATAGGGTGTTAATTTACCCCGTCTTCTCCCGACTACCGGCTCCCGCCCGGCCCCTTCCTCCTTGAAATATAACAATACATATAATTATAGCACAAGCATACATACTCATGTGTATATACGTGATTTCCCATAATCCCCGTCTTCTCCACCTACCGGCTCCCGCCCGGCCCCTTCCTCCTTATATATTTAATGTGAATGCACAACATTTCTCACCGTCTTCCCCCCTCCTACCGGCTCCCGCCCGGCCCCTTCCTCCTTAGAATAACAACCATAGAAAAATTTCCTATATCATACACTAGCACATATAACATATCAAAGGTGTACTTTTGCATAAGTTACCAACTTAGTATGTTTTGGTAAGGTTACATGATCGACCTACACACATACCACTCACATACTCAAGTCACGCTACTATAGAAGTATAACCATAATAATTTGTAGAATTGTGATTCATGCGAAGGTGCTTAGGTATCATGATTAGTAACTATAATATTACACATACATAACGTGTAACATAGCTATTAGGGCACATTTACACTTAGGTAAACCCCCAACAATACTTCTTTTACCTAAGCCTCATACTTACATAATATGCAACATAGTGATTTAGGCATAATCACACTCTAGCAAACACCCATCAATACTTCCTTTACTTACGCATCATACATACATAACATGCATCTACCTTCAATGAAAATAGAGTAATTTAGTACCAATTCCATGTTGATTTAATTTTCATACTACTCTACACCATTTAATTTCACATTCTTCAAGTTCCTTTTCTCTATCACATACCTCAATTTCTAAATGAATGATTAGTAAATTAAAACATGTAAAGTGAGTATGGAATTTACTCACTATTATAGATGGGTTCCCCACTTGAAATCTTAGATCAATCCCTTTACTCAAATCCTAGCAAAAGACAAAGAATTTATTAGTTATAAAATACCTCACAAAAGGAAGGAAATAATGAAGCATGAATTTGTCTTTACCCAATTTCGATTTCTGAAAATTGGGAGTTTTTAGGGCAAACTAAAAATTAGGGTTCCACACTATTACCTTCCACTACCCAAGTTCAGGCTCCTCTCCCCGACTCCTGGCCCACAGGACGTCCCTCCGACGAAATCAGGCCGACCCAAGGCCTGGTTTTGCCGCGATCGCGCGGCTTTCCGCGGGTTTCCGCGGCTGCGCGGTCGCGAGAGGCTGTGCGCAGTCGCGCACGGCCGGGTGTGGCTGCGAGGTGGCGCGAGGTGTGAGGATATCCCCTGATTCCGGCCAAGGCTCACTGGAAGAGGAAGAGAGTTGTGAGGGGGGGAGTTTCTATGTTTTAGGTGTGGGAAAATTCTGTTTTTACAGAGAAGAGAGTTCTTCTCAGTACAGAGGTAAATGAGTTGCCCAATATGCACAAAAGCCCTTCAAACCCAAACATTTGCAAGACACAAACCCCAATGGGCTTGCCACTTGGCTAAGGCTAGGATCAAATTGATCCTAGCCTTACACTTCACTCCACATGCACACCTAACTCTCCCACTCACTATAAATTAAAAAAAATCTTATTTACTACCCTTAATATTTTTCTAAATACACTCTTATTGGAAATACCATTAAATGTCTCTAATTGAAATTATTTAGGGTATACCCTATATACCCTAGTATCATATACATGTTGTCATTAAATACCAATATAAATATTTTATGAATTTCTATTTGTGCCATAAATTCCAAAATGACAACATAAAGAAAATAAATGTTAGTTCCATGCTTATTTTTACTTCTATTGATATTTAATTAAGAAAGAGAAATCATAAAAATAAAAAAAAATATTTTCTCATTTAACTAACACTTAATATGCATAGGAAATAGTAATTAGATAGTTAAAAAAAAATTTGGCCGTTACAATTAGGATCATTTGTTTTGTGGAAAGAGAGAGATTGTTTGTGGTTGAAAGAAATCACTTGTTGTAAACACCCTTGCTCTTGTTGTATCCCTCTTTGATAGAGGTTGATCGGGTGATTGGTTTGCTCCCTCTAGTGAGAGGTGGAGTTTGGTTTGTAACCCTCTTCGGTAGAGGTGTTGGTTGTTGTTTGGCTACGGGCCTACCCCTCGGTTGTGAGGCCGTGTTTGAGAGAGGAGTTCGGTACTCCCTTGTTGTAAAAATCCTTCTCGGTGAAGGTTCCCTCGGTGGGAGTCCTCGGTGGACAAGATAATAGATTAGAAATCCTTCTCGGTGAAGGCGGGGACGTAGAGCTAGGGGCTCGAACCTCGAAACATATCTTTGTGTTTGCGTTTGATCCATTGTCTCTTTAACTCTCTCTCTTTATATTGTGCAAAGCATCATTCATTCATTCATATCTTATTGCTTGCATTTGTGCCTTGCATTATTTCATATTGTTCATCCTTTTATGCTTGGCTTGTTTGTGTGTGCCTCACTTGTACTTAACCACAAGAGCTTCATATAGCACCTCAACCCATATCTAGGGGAATCAAGAGGAGTTAGTCCAGAGCCCTTCACGGGGAATTCGGCTACACTTGTTGGTTGTATTAAGTGTGTTTGCAAAATTGTTTTAAACTTCCGCATTTAGCGCATTTAGTTTCTAGATTAGCACTCACACCTATTCACCCCCCTCTAGGTGTTTTACATAATGGAGCGGCTTCTCGAATGATTCCCACAGTCGCCACCATGAATTTCCTGCATCACTCTCCGAGCTTCGTCTGATCCGAGACACCTCAGATAGGGGTTGACATGAAGCTTGGAGCAAGATTTCTTATATAAGACGTCTCCAAGCGTGTATCTGGTAGCCAAGTGCAGGAGCTTATGTTCCTCCGCTTTGTCGTCGGGGAACGTCCTATCCTTCAGACAAGCGAGGATAGGATCCCTCCATCCCGATGAGTTATCAAGGCGAAGGACCTCCCCGATCGGTCGTTGGACACTCAGGTTGGCAATGTGCTTGACGTGGATCTCTCGTTTGAACTGAAACTATATGGCTGCCCCTATGTTGGCAAGTGAGTTAGTATGATTGTTTTCGGATTGGGGACTCATTTGAACTTTGAAGTCGCATTGGGAGATTTTAGACTTCAGTTATAGGACTAGTTGTAGGTACTCTGCCATTCGAGCATCCTTTGTGATATATTCCCCGCTGACTTGGTTAACTACTAATGAGGAGTCGCATTGAACTTCGAGCCCTGTGATCCCGAGTGTGATAGCCATTCAGAGTCCGGCTAGGACTGCCTCATACTCAGCTCGTTATTGGAGGCTGGGATGTCGAGTGTAAAAGGCTACTCGATAATAGATCTTTCTAAAGTGGTGAGGACAATCCTGATGTCTTCCCTTATGCTGTTTGAAGCTTCATCTACATTCAGAACTCATCCTTCTAGTAAGTTGCATTGCAAATGCAACTGTGGCTCCGGGGGTGAAGTCAGCAATAAAGTCCGCCAAGACTTGCCATTTGATTGCTGTCCTTGGTTTGTATCTGAGTCCATAGGGCTTCAGCTCTGACGCCTATTTCAATATCCGCCATGTTGCTTCTTGATTCTCTATAACGCTTCTCAGAGGATGCTCTATGAGAATCGTGATCAGGAAGGTTTGGAAGTAATGCTTGAGCATCCTCTAGATGATGAAGAGAGCGAGCACCAATTTTTTCAGCCTTTGGTATCTGGTTATGTAGTACACCGACTTCTGGATGCCTTCGTCTTCACGAATCAGGGCTCCGCTCACGGCCGACTCTGAGACGGCTAGATAAAGGAACATATCTTTTGAGGTGGGCTTGGACAAGAGTGGTGGTAAAGCCAAGTATCTCTTGAGACCTTGGAAAGCTGTCTCACATTCTTTGTTCTAGCGGAAATCGGCTGCCTTCTTCAAGGTTTGAAAAAAGGCTTGTATTTGTTTGTTGATAGGCTGATGAATCGGTTCAGAGGAGCAAGACGTCATTCAGCATCTGGACCTCTTTCACACATGTGGGCGACTTCATGTTTAAGATGGCGGATGTCTGGTCGGGGTCGGCCTCGATGCCCCGTTGAGTGACCAGATACCTAAAAACTTCCCGAAAGCAACCCCGAATATACACTTCTCGGGGTTGAGCTTCGCCTTGTACTGCTGCAGGAGGTCGAAAGCTTCGCCCAAATGTTAGAGGTGATCTGTGCGCATGATACTTTTCACCAACATGTCATCAACGCACACTTCCATTGTGCTCTCGATCAGATCCGCTAAGACCTTGTCAACCATGCACTGGAAGGTGGCCTCGATGTTTTTGAGCAAGAAGAGTATCACCTTAAATTCTTCAAGTAGTAGTAAAAGCAGTCTTGTCATTTGGTGGGTGTATCTTAATCTGGTTGTACTCCGAGTAGGCGTCCATGAAGCTGAGAAGTTCATGGCCCGTCGTTGCCTCTACCAGTTGATCGATCTTCAGGAGGGGAAGCTATCCTTTGTGCAAGCTTTATTGAGGCTGGTGAAAGTCGAAGTAGACTCTTCATTTGCCATTCTTCTTCTTCATGAGGACGGGATTGAAGAGCTAGTCGGGATAGAATGTCTCTCGGATGAAGTCAGCCTGTAATAGGCGGTCAACCTCGTCGCTTACGGCCCGACTCCGTTTCTCATTCATTTTCATTGACTTCTGCTTTACTAGCTTGGCGTCCTCCTTGACGGAGAGCTTGTGGCAGATAATACCGGGATCGATTCCAGGCATATCAGTGGGAGTCCATGTGAATACATTCAAATATATGAAAGAACTTCTGAATAAGGCCTTCTCATGAGGATGCATCTTTGAGCCGATTCAGAGGACCTGCTTTGGATGATGTGGATCTATAAAAAAACGACTCGGGTTCCTCCTCGATCTTACTGTCTGGGTCTCCCTACTTGATGAGTGAGTTTAGATCTGGATCTTTCGACTCGGCAGGGAAGTCGGAGTCTTGACTTTTACCGTTCTGTAATTGTTATTGGTTAGCAATTCTCTTTTGCTTCTTATCTATAGGGGAATCTTTGTCAGAGACTACTCGGGAGGTCTTTGTCATTCAGTCGAACTTCTTCGGGGCTACTACATCTTTAGTTTTGGCTATCGTTTGGTCATCCCTTATGTCGGCCATTCTCGACGGTGTAGGGTACTTCAGAAGTTGATGATGGGTGGACGAGACAACTCACATCATATGCACCATGACCTCTCAAGGATAGCGTTGTTGGAAGATTTGTCGTCAAGGATGCAGAACTCTGTGACAACGTTGTATGGATCCGCTCGGAGCGGGAACATGATTGTTCCTGATGAGTGCGCCTCGCTCCCGTCAAATCTATAGAGAAGTGATCGAGTCTGAGGGAGGATCATCTTTCGAGTCAGCTCGAGAGTGTCCTTCATTTGATCTAAAGCGTGTTCGTACAGAATGTTGACACTACTCCCCCATCGACCAAAATCTTTAACGCTTGACAACAACCGATATGCATTGTCACGACGAAGGCATTGTTGTGCGTGAAGTGCACGGCGTAGGCGTCGGCCTCCGAGAAGAAAATTGGCCTACTCAGTGGTAAAGGTGGGCGTGTTAGTATTGCCGGGTAGTTGTCCCTCCGGGCTTCTTTGACATTAATGTCCCTTTCCTTCGTTGTGGTGCCTTCTGTCGGGGAGGTGCCAAAGATGGCATTCACCTTGTATTGGATGAGGGCGTTACCTGCCTGACCGTTTAGTGGTGGGAGTTTCTTTGCACTTTACTCTCCGAAGGTTATTTAAGGCTCAGGATGAACTCTTTGAGATATCCCTGATTAATCAGATCCTGGTGGTATCGTCAGAGGGATCGACAGTCGACTGTGAGATGGCCATCCCATCATGGAAGGCACAATGCTTCCTAGATCCGGGTCCTTCGGGTTCTGCGAGAGCGGTCGACTCGGGTGCCTGACTAAGGCTGGGCTTTGATGGTGTTAGACACATGGTCGACGGGAATCCTGAATAAAATAAGGTTGGGCTCTGCATCGCCGTTTTGTTCGACTCGTGCACATGTCAGGGTGGTTTATGGACAACAACGAAGTTGTGGTTTGGGTTCTTCCTTGGGGGGGGGGGACTGCTGCTTCAGCTTCTCGCCCTCGAATCCTTGTTTAGGGGGCGATTGGTCGCACCCCGAGTTACCTCTTCGACCTGCATGTACTCTTGCGTCCGGACGGGAATGTCTCTTGGTGACATCGTTCTTCACCAGATGCTTGTAGAACGAGTGGGTGACTTGTAGCCACTGATGAATGCAACGACGACTATGTCTTCATTGCAGTTGTATACCAAAACCATCTGGCTTTGAAAATAGTTGACGTAGTTTTTCAGGTTTTCCCCTTGTTTCATCCTAACCGTGAAGAAATGGTTGTTGTTCCTCTGGAGCTCTCTTCGAAAAGCGAACTGATTATAGAAGGCGTCAGTTATATCATTGAAACTCCAAAGCGAGTTCTTCGAGAGTGAATAGAACTAATGATAGGCGGCGCCCTTGAGACTGGTGGGAAATATCCGACAGAGGAGAAGGTCATTGTGAGCATGGACCACTATTTTGTCTTGAAATTGGCGGGGATGGAGAAGGGGCTCGGACGCTCCCGAGTAGCAGTCGAAGGAGGGCATCACAAATTTCTTTGGGAATCAGGGCGTGGTGATTTCCTTCGACAGTGGTGAGTCAGGGGGCCTCAGCCCGCTATGTTCATTCCTTTTGGAGATTGTTGGCTCACTTGGTTGAGAAGCTTTTGAACTAGATCCACAATATCCTTAATGCGAGAGAACTTCTGGGTGCGGGGATTCTCTGAGTTCTCGGAGCACTCGTCATCATTGTGAGTCTCTGACTTGTTGCGCTTCAAACTGCCAGTGGTCCGCTTGACTTCCCTGTCATGTTGTGGCGACGGGGGAGTCCGTGCTCTTTCTTCTGCAGTTCGGGAAGACTTATTTTCACAGTATGTCAATTTTGAGGAGTCGGGTTTGGACACGAGTCACTGCGTCTTTTTTAAGGGCAGCCGCCTCGCGGAGTCGACCAATCTATGTTTGCTGCTATTCTAGCTGCTTCTGCAGGCTGGAAAACATCTGAAGGAACTGCTCGGTGTGTCGGGATCCGGGCACGGCCGTAAGCATCCTCTGTGGCGAGGTGGAAGAAAATTAGGAATCTTCAGTGTCGTGGACATCGGATAGGTTGCAGGCTTGGCAACTTGCAGGCTCGGCGACTTCAACATCTTTTCCCTTTCCTTTCGAAGAGGCAGGGGCAACGACTGGAGCCTGGAAGACGCTCTTCTTTGGTAGAGCCATCTCCGCAGTGCGAGGTTATTTGAGAAGGGGTTAGGTTTTGAAAGTGGGAGAGATCTTCGAGTATTGACTCAAAAAGTTCTCAATGAAAGCACTAAAATGCAGTGGGTAATTCTCGGGGGAGTTATCCACGCACCAAATTGTAAAGACTGATAAATGAATTTAAGAGATCAAAACAGAGCAAACACACAGATTTATGTGAAAACCCAGAAGGGGAAAAACCATGAAGAAAGAGAGAGAAGGTTTCATTATAATTCAGAGAAGATTACAATGGTGATCTCCTGATCTCGTGTGCTAGGATTTTTGGGGTTGATTGATCGTCCCCTTGTTGGAGGGGGCCTCATATTTATACAAGTGTCTTTGAATAGGATTACAGAGTTCTCTCCTAACTGAACATCTATCTGATTTTAACTGCTTATCTTGAAGATGGTTGGAGCCAAACATTCTAACTTGAATTGGTAGAGCAGATATTTGTCTTTATCCAGTGGCCTGCATCTATTTACCAATGTGATCGATCTGTTCTTGAGACGTAATTGCCGGGTTCAAATGAAGATTTGGCCTGGAGATAGGGGTACTTGTAACTGACTCTATCTCTATTCCATAACTGCTTGAACTACTCGGAGTTTGGATGAGATTAGAACTTTTCTTGGAGATTCTGGAAACGATCACGTATCATGTGATTGCCCAAGGGTTGGATGGACGCGTGTCGTGATCTCGAGGAGGTCGAAAATCGACCACTACAAGAAGAAATGAAGAAGAAAAAGAAGAGCAGCAGCTATAGGCGCGTATTTTGTTCATCTTGCTACAGTGCTACAACAACAAATTCTTTGACTGATTCTCTCTAATTCTCTTTAATATCTAATTCTTTGATTGATTCTCTCTAATTGGATTTGTTAATCTATTTGTCTGCTACAATGAGTTTTCTTCGTATGCTACAGTGTTACAACAACATAGCCGTGAGTTTTCTTCTTCTACTACAGTGCTACAACATAGAGCCACAAATTCTTTGATTGATTCTCTCTCTGTTTAATTCTCTTTAATCTCTAATTCTTTGATTGATTCTTTCTAATTGGATTTGTTAATCTATTCGTCTGCTACAATGAGTTTTCTTCATGTGCTACAGTGTTATAGTGCCACAACAACATCAGCCGTGAGTTTTCTTCTTCTGCTATAGTGTTACAACAATAAATTGGATTTGTTAATATCTAATTTAACAGTGCCACGTACGATCTCTCTCTAATTCTCTTTAATCTCTAATTTTTTAACTGATTCTCTCTCTTATTGGATTTGTTAATATATTCAATTCTTATTCTCTCATATATTAGTTAAATACTAGTGTACATTGTACTATCTAATTAGTAGTTTTTTTGTGTTTTTTAAGCAATGCGTGATATATTTCACGTACTTTTGCATTATCTTGAAACATTGACTCTTTTCACAAATTATCATGAATAATTAATAATTTATTTTTTTATGTACTAAATTAGAATATTTAATAATGTAATTAAAAATAGAAAAGATAATAACAAAAACATGACACTAGACATCTAAACATTATCCCTTCTTTACAATCTAGAGATTTGTATATTGTATACTGAACACACATTAGAAAAAGGAAAAAAAACCTCATGTGGCCATGTCACAAGAGTTTATTATATATTTATATGAGAAATTTTTCTGTCTTGTACATTGTAAATAATCAGATGATCAAACACTGCAAAAATATTGCAAGATTCATTTCTTTTTGCTCTCAAGCTCTTTTTGTATCGTTGTGAACCTGCAAGAATTTGACTCCATTGGAAACTTCATAACAAGCACAACAACCACTATAGATTGAGAATACAACAAAAATAACAACAAAATATGTGTAATTTTATAAAAAGCACCATAAAAAAGAGCCTTGTGTGATTTGGGTTGTGCTTGTATTGTGAGTTTGATTTCATATCTCGCATTTACTTTGATTGAAATATAGTATTAGACTATTAGTTATTATTCATTGTCATTTGTTATTATGCTATTAAATTGATCTCTATGCAAGTATAGATGTCCATGCATGTACGCATATTGTTCTTATTTTATTAATATTTTTAATTGTTAATTTGTTGTTTGTTGTGTATCTTATGATTTTTCTTTTTAATCTCATAATCTTTCAAATTAACAAAAAAAAAGTTGCACCTCACTTTAATTAACAAAAAAAAAGTTGCACCTCACTAAAGTGAGGTGCATCGCTCGCTTGCGCTCTGTGCCTCACGCATATTAGGTCCTTTGTCTCGCACTGCGCTTTGCATCTCGACAACCCTAATTATACTTGTAGCAATATTTCAACTTTTTTCCCCATATCCTAATATTAACGAAACTTATAACTCTAGGATCTGCAGAATTTATTGTAATCATTGCTAAGTATCCACAAAAACTTCTGATTCTTTTCAGGAGGTATGATGTCATTAATGGTGAAATCCAAAACTGAAGATTCTGTTAAGTGTGAAGTTGTTGATGGAGGTGAACTCAAGTCCAGACGCCATTTGAATGTTCGTGGAAAAAGTGCTACGCTGCCATCCATCACTGGTGAGGAATAGGAATAGTTTGAGATATAAGCTTTATCTTACTACAATGATAAATACATCCATTGACTTTGTTTTTTAATAACATTCTTTCTATTTGTATTCATGGCATTTTTTAACTGCTGCAGAAAAGGATTGGGATGATATTAAGTTTGGGGTTGAAAACAAAGTAGACTTTTATGCAGTTTCCTTTGTCAAAGATGCTGATGTAGTGCATGAATTGAAAGGCTACCTACGAAGTAATTGCTTGACAAGGACCTTCTTTGTTTAATTGTCGACATGCTTCTAGCTGTGAAAAGAAATTTGTTCTTTCAAGGCACGCATATATTAGGTTTCATCCTTAATTGATAAGTATATACTCTGTTCCTTGTTGGCAGGTTGTGATGCTGATATACATGTAATTGTGAAAATAGAAAGTGCAGATTCCATTCCTAATCTGCATTCTATAATCACGGCATCTGATGGGGTAAGAATCCATCTTATGATTCAATTGTTGTACTGCTAGATTGCAAAAATGGTTACTAGAATGAAACAAAATCTGTTGCCAAACATGTGGATAGAACATTTAGGTATATCACAGCAAAAAGCAGAACTTTTAATTTAAATAACCTGAAAGTGAGGTTTGGAAATTGTACCTCGATAACACTAAAGCTATCGAATTACTATCCTGAGTTCCTAGATTCACTTAATTACCACCTTTACTTTGTATGTTCTTTCCTAGACGTGTGTACAAGTTTCTTAGAATGCTTCGGTAGATGAAGGACTAGCAAGATGACACATAAAACTCACTTTACAAAGTAGATCATGTTGCAAAAAAATCCTCATGATAAATCAAAGAATCACTGATACGTAGAGAGGGACATCAGTAAGGAATATGTATGTTATCATTGCATAATTCATGTCCAGGCAGGACTGGAATTTTAGAACCTTATGAAACAGGTTTATTCTTTAGACCTTGTAAAATCTGAAAGCTTGGATGTTTTTTACTTTAGTAGAAAATATGGTAATTGAAGGTGTTTGAATGAAGTTAAGGCGAACAGACAAATTAAAATAAATGTGAATGCATCCAGCTAGATCAACCCTCACCATGTTAGATACTTGTGGTATCGTGTGCTTCATCCATGATTCATGCGCCAATCGTTCACCAAGACGCCTTAGATGAAATATTCAAACCGAGATAACTGGTAGAGATGAAAAGAAAGAGTAGCTGGATGAACTTGAAGATGGAAAAACATATCCCTTATTTGAATCCAAGTAGAACCACGTTTGAAGCATATGAAAATATGAGTAGATGTGATGCAGAACATAATAGCAAATTAGGGCAATCTATAATTTGGATAAGAACAACGAATTCGGGTCTCTCACCGGGGTGAATGTCTACCCACTTTTGTAACTCACTCACAAAAGCTTTAGATATTAAGCAAATCATCATACTAAACAAAGTTTTTTTATAAACTCAATATCATATTATTTCTAAAAGCTTAAGCAATAGTCTTAGCCTTATATAGGCCTACATCAAGAGGAAAAATCGCACCACTGCCAATGTGGGACAAAACATATACAAGAAAACTAATTAAGCAACCAACTAAAATAAACTAAAATAAAAGCAACTAAGATAACAATATCCCCATCATTCTCCTTGACTTGAAAGCATTCATCTCCGATACATGTAGCGATAACAAACGTCAAGACTCAAGCATGTCTTGGTTGAACTGAATAATCTCCTCGCATGAAGCACCTCAATTGGGCCATGGTGGTGGTCGTGGAACAGACATTCGTGCATCAAGTCTGAACCAAGGTGGTGGAGGCAGAACTGACCTTTGTGACGGATCATTTGCAGTTGATGGTAGATCTAGAGAGGCATATGCATAAAAAAGAGTCGAATCCCCGTACTGAAAACCAGACTGATACCAGAATTCCATGGGATATCCAACTCAGGGGTAATGCAAGCAATCCTCCTCAGAACATTATAGGAACCTGTAGGTCGAGCGTGCAACTTTCTTAGAGTTCTTGGAGGAAACCTCTCAAAGTGAACGTAACCATCACTCCATTATCAACTGCAAATTCCTGCAAGATGCTGTGTGGATATGCGATAAATTTGTAGTCATCGTTGTAAATTGCTATCTGTCTGGGGATCTCATCATGTGTAACATGCAAATGCAATGCATCAGACTTTCTACGTATAACTCCTAAAGCTAAGAAAAGAATTTATAGGTTTTCTAGGAGGAAGTACATTAAACACCACTAATGGTATAACATCACGAGGACCGACAAAAATTTAAAGAAACTCAGAAAATAACTCCAAACATTCTGTAACGCCCCGATCCTATAGATACGGAGACGTTATGGCGACGCATATACGCGAGGTAAAATACCCCTCGTATACGCGCTAAGCCTCAATTGTAACCTGAACAAGCTATGAATCAGAACTATAATAATCAAGGATCACTGCAATAATACATATAAAGGCAATCACAATGATAGAAGATAATGATGTCAAGAAAATGGCAGCTGAAAGCGATAAAGGTAGAATCAAAGATGGCAGAAATATAAAAGAGATGAGGATACCAGAAACGGAAGAATGAGCGTCCAGTTCCTCGCAAGACGTACAGTCTCGAACACCTGCACATTAGAACAATCGTCCAATAGCTGGACGTGCAAATCCAGGGTCGTCAGAATGCGACCATAATGAGTGTGTGTGTAAAGGGGAAAGAACTCGTGCAGAAGAAACAATGTGCATAATTAGTAGTAAGAGCAACAGTATATATAAAAGGCTAAATAACAAGATAAAAAGCTGAACAGTAATACACATATGATAAAGCATGAATACAGGTAGTAAACAAATGGCACAACTATAAATATGCAATCAATGTCAAGGCGTGTAATCTATCACATGTCACTAGGTTGGCATCCAAGTCTGGTCATAAATCTGGTCCTGGTTATAATAATCTGGTCCTGGTTACAATCATATGTCTGACATAGTGATATATAAATATACAATCAGGTAATTACAGTCAATCACAAGGCATCAACAGTTTATTATTAATTATGTCAGCGAACACCAATTGTCACATGTAATAGACGCATCCCATACTACGCCTACCACACATGCCAATCGATGCCCTTAAGTTATTGAAATTGATCGGTTGGAGACATTGTCCATGCTTTAGGTGGGTCCCGTACATACCCGGGACCACGGCCCAGACTCCTGGCGCTGAACCAGGACCTACCGCTAGGTAGTCAGGAACATGTAAACAGGAATAAACAGGACGGGGTGCCAGTCACCCCACGGGAACCCTGCAGTGGAACCCTCTTTCGGCTGCGCAACCTAAATCCTAGGTCCACCCAAAATACGGACGTTGTCTCCTCCATCAATCTCCCCAAGCCCAGTGCAAGTTGTGTGTTATCATGTTTTAGTTTATCAAGATTATTTAGTATACATGTTACTTAAATTTCTGGGATGACTCAGTAGTGGTCACGGTAACAATATCAACATGTGAAAGTCAGGGTACCGGTATAACAGGAGTATAACATGTCAAGTAACAGGATACCGGTATAACAGGAATATATGTAACAAGTAAACATGCGGGTGTTGTTACCGTGTAATAATATTTTCCCAGCAAATTCAGTAACATGAACATGGTAGTTGTCAGGTATACATATAAAGAATAACCAGTCAGGTTTCACAGGTAAAACAAGATTATCCAAGGTGAGTAATAATCTACTGTTCATGAACAGACTATCCAAGCAAAGTACTAGAAACTTAGGTTCTCAAGACCATCCATACATCACTCTCAAGGTCACCAATAAGTAAAGTCGATCAATAGCTATCAAGTAATCCAGTCTCTAATATCATAACAAGTACACATCAACATCTGAATGAATCATCACTTAAATTATTATCAATGAAAGGATAACAAGTCCAAGAAAGTCCTCTACATGAAATATATCATCTGACCTCTATAACTCTAATTCAGTCCAAATCAGAATAAGTCCATGTACCATCCAATCGTCAAGAACACTAATCTTTTATTAAGGTAAGATCATATCTAACATGTCCTCAAATATCCACTAATAAGGTCTTTGTCTAATCTCCGATCACCATTCTATGTAAATAGCATAAGTCCCAGATCAATCCAAAGTCATCATATCCAACTCACATTCCCAACAGTTACATGATCGTCAAGTTCCATTACACATCTAGTAATCTGATTCAATAATCGTCATTCCAACATATAACAATATCCAGTATTAGTCATCTCACTTTAACATACAACTATGATCCCCAATCCTCAAGAGTTCACATTTCTATTAAGGTCAAACATGATATCCCAATATTCGGTATCACCACATATACGTGCATCTAAGCTCTATTAGATCAAGTCATTACCACTAATATCCATCTCAATCACCCTCATGCTACATCTTGTTATGTCTACAACAATACTCTAGATATACATAGGACAAACATGGGGGTTCTAACATGTATCAAGAATCATGCATATCATATTCCTATACATCCAACATGTAAAATAAACGGGAGATGACCGTCCACCTTCATGCTCGGTGATCTCTACACATAAACATATAATCTAAGTATTCTACTCAACAAATACATCACATATAAAATAATAGCTGCGATCACTTAATAAAAGAGAGAATGAGGAAGAGACACTCACATTGGGGAATCTGCACGTTACCGGGCGAGTCACCGTTACGGTCGTCGTGGCGCCGCTCTTCGCTGTCGGACTGCATAGGACGGTAGCCAGGGTCCTGGGGAAGACCTGGCTGCAATCTGGAGGTCTCGCGCTCGCCGGAAGGGCCTGGAATCGCCGCTCGCCCGCTGCTTGTGCTGCTGGTCTGAATCTGGATCTGCTGTGCGCGTCGCCGGGCGAGTCGCTGCCATGGTCGCTGTGGTGCGGTTCCTCGCCAACGGACTGCATGGGGGTGGCCAAGACACTGGAGAAGGTCACCGTGCTGGTCTCCGGCGACGGGCTGGCGTGGATCGGAGAACGGCCTGCTCGCTCGCTGCCAAAGGTGCAGATCTGCTGCTGTCCAGATCTGGATCTGCGCCTGCTGTTCGCTGTATTGGTTGTTGGTGGCTGTCCAGGTCTGCAGGAGGGAAAGAGGGGCTGTCCGCTGTTGCAGATCTGGGCCGTGGAGGTAGTCGTGGGCTGCCCGGGTCTGTTGGGGATGCGCCGAAGGGCTGTGCACGCCAGGGAGGAGAGCTCGCTGTCGGACTGCGCAGGGAAGAAGGCTGCTGTCCAGATCTGCAGGAGGGGGGGCTGGTGGTGATCTCACACCTGCAGGGGAGAGGGAGGAAAGGAGTGGCTGGTTGGGACTGTGGTGGTGCTGCTCTTGCTGCCTCTGTTGCGGCTAGATGGAGAGGGAGGAGGAGTTGCGGCTAGGTTGCCCACTCGGCCATGGATGGTGGCTACCAACAGGGGGTGCGGCTGTGTTGAGATTGGGAGAGATTAGCTATTAGGTTATTATATTAATGGGTTTGGGGTTATAGGCTTAAGAAAATGAAAAGAAAATAAGAAGAGTGAAGAGATGGGCTTAGTTTTGGGCTACAAGGATTGGGCTAGGAAAGGAATGAAAAGGGAAAATAAAAAGGAAAATAAAATGATAAAAGAAGGGAATGGGCTATACTAAATAAAAGAGAAAATAAAAGAGATTAATGAAAAGATAGTGGGCTTGGTTGAATGGGCATAGGTTCATCAATTGGGTAGTGAGTATAATGAATTATGGAATCACCAACGGGTAAGGGGAAATAGGGTGAGAGGCTAACAAGAACACCACCACCATCACCAAGATTAATATTAACACAAATGCCAACATCAAATTAAATGTCCAAAATAATAGAACACTATTAATAAATAATGATACATTAAAATAGAATCAACAATAATTAATAATGGAAGAATAATTTGTCATATATCATCCGAAAATAATTTTGCATATTCAACAATTATAATCACAGGAGAAAGAAATTAATTTGATAAATAAAAATAATCGATAGATCAAAATCAATACTTGTGAAAATTTTAAAATACAGTATTATTAGATTAGGGGTATTACACATTCACTAAAAGAAGAAACACTTGGAGTGAACTGATAAACCACAGCAAAAAACTCTAATGATTCACTAGAAGTAGAAACACTAGAAGTAACCACAATAGACTTAACCTCTGTCTCCTGACTCTCTTTAGGAAAATGATCCAAGTTCAGAAGATGAACTGGCTTCTTATCCTCATGTGAGGAGTATGTGTGAATCTGACAATATGCACGAGGGACTCTGATGGCTTGCTAGAAACGACGCTAGTAGCAACTGTCTCATGCTCAATCCCATCATCATAGGTGTGGCAAGTGAATATTTAGCAACCTGTACGTGCATACTAGACTCCATTAGTACATCCACAACATCATTAGTACTCTCATAAGAAATATAGACCTCATCAAGAATCAAAGTACTGGGATCAACTAATGTATGCTCAACGACAATTGTAATCTCGAAAGGAACGTAGACATCCTCAACAACAATCGAGTCGTCAACATGACACTAGACACAATATTAAGTTATTAACATGCCGACTCTTCGAAGGGCACGTGTAATCATAGTGTTCATAACCCTCACACTTAGAACATTCCTTCCTGACTTAAAAATGAATATCCCTTTGAAAGATAATTCTAGCTCTAAAGCTAAGCGAAAAGCCTCTTCAATGTAGTTCACATGGTAGGAGCTAATGAGTATAGAACGTTGTATGTCAAACCTGAACAAAACCTATATATGATTTGGTAACTGTTCTCTTTCACATCACAACAAAGGGTTAAGTCATCAAATCTGACTGTGTAATTTTGAACAAACATATTACCCTGATGGAGGTTATGTAACTTATCTAGGAGATGGTTTCTATAAGATTCGGGGAGGTACTTCTCCTTAAGCTTGTCTTTCATCTTTTCCCACGACTCTATTGGCTTCTTACGATGTCTCACGTGTGTCTCTATCGAATTCCAATAAATTCTGATGGCCTTACTAGTCTCATCCTAGCAAATTGAATCTTACGCACGTCAGACATCTCATAACAGGCACAGTAGCACCCATATGGCTAGCCAATCACTAAAAATACGAGGATCAGGGTAACCATCAAATTTGGATCTACTAATCTAGACTTACGTGTTATTTTCTTTCTTAGCAGCACAGCTATCATAAGCACAGCTATTCTCATAGTCATTTTTAGTGCAAGTACAATAACCATCATGATATTCATAATAGCCCCAGACATCTCATGCTTTAGTGTTTCATGATTCTATTTTCTTTAACTGTGAATTGAAATCCTGAATTTACCTAAGCATATGACCAAGCTTATCTGTTATGTCAGTTTGTTTGTTATCTTGATTATTGATGTTAGCTTATATGACCCTTCATAATGAAACATGCACCAATTGAAGACACAAATGCAAAATCAAACAAACAAGCGAATGCATTGCAAAATCCTAGACTCAAACAAATTAAATGCATGCGGTAAATGATGAAAATTAAAATCTCTTGAGAAGCCTCAATTTTTAAATAAAAGATAATTCAATTCCAACATGATGAAAAAATAGTAAACAATGATGCAAACCACTAGAGAGAAGCAAATCCACAATATCGCTAGCAAATTATTGCAGTTAATACTATTTGCAAATAATTTAGCAATTGAAAATTTAGTTAAGTCAGATTTCACCTGAAGGAGCGAGTAGTTCACGCCCAAACTTAGAATTTTGGAAGATTCTTAAGAGAATTATTCACAACCGACAGCTGAAAATCACATATGAAAGTCATGGAACAGCGATAACATGAGCTGGATGTGACTGGAAGATCGGGTCGGGTCTACTAGGCGGATCAAATCTGAGCCGGGTCGGGTTGAGTTACTGTCGGGTCGGATTGTGCCAAACCCATTTGAATTTGACACGCGGATCGAATATGTAACTAGAGCAAATCCGGGTCGGATATGCAATCGGGTCGAATAGAAAACCCATCCCTATTTCAATCTGCAGAGGTGATGGTCCAGGGACGACTGGGCTCGGCGGCTCTGTAGAGAGGAATGGCAGCAACGTCGACAATGAGACTGGAGAGATTGGGAAAGACGAAGAGGAGGTGGAGGTGTTATCGAGGTCTGAGAAGTCGTTGTCGGGTCTGAGAATCCCCATAAGTTGGATGAGGTCTGAGAGTCGGGTCACGACAACGAGATGGCCGGTGATGGCAAAGTTCGTCTTCTCGTTGTCAAATCAGATCAGCGTCGACCTGGCAAGGGTGAGGCGGCGAGACCGTGGCGACATTGACGAAGGTGTTGGTCATCGTGGCATAGGGCGGCTAAGTGAGGCAACGGTCAGAGAATGTTAATGATGAAGATGAGGCAATAAAGGGTGCTGGCTGATGTCGATGACATCTCGACGAAATCTCAACGCGGACGAGGTCCGGAAGAGGGAGGATGAACAATGGATTGTGACAATTTTGGGGGATTTTAATGAACAATATTTTTTTGGCGGATCTGCAGGATCAGGTCTAGGGTGGTCTATCAAGAACTAAAAATCAAAGACCTACAAATCAAAAGAAGATGAAAGAAGAAGATGGAGAAGAACATAGTGGATCTAGCATTAGGGTTTGGTGAAGGAGCTGAAAATTTTGGATCTTTTTGTGCTCTGATGCTAAAATTGATACAAATCACAATAGCAAATTAGGGCAATTGATAATTTGAAGAAGAACAAGGAATTCGGGTCTTTCACCCAGGTGACCCACTTTTGCAACTCACACAAAAGATTTAGGATGTTAAGAAAATCTTCATGCTAAACAAGGGTGTTTTAACAAACTCAATATCATATCAGACTAAAAACTTAAATAATAGTTTAACCTTATATAACCCACATCAAGAGGAAGAATCTTGCCACAATCAATATGGGGCTAAACATAAAAAACTAATTAAGCAACCAACTAAAATAAATTAAAATAAAATCAACTAACATAGCGATGTCCTCATCAAGATGTCCACAGGTTTTGTGGTTTCTTTTTATAGGTAAGAAACTATCTAATGGATGAATAGGCACTTGGTAAGAATGCAACTTTAGTTTCTTACTGTTTCTTCCTTTAGGCTGTGTTTGGTTGTAAGAGTTGGAGGTGTAGAACTTACTGATTTGAGGAGGTGCAAAAGGAGTGTAAAGGGAGAGAGGCTTGTCATTAAGAGTTAATTACGCCAATTCTAAATAGGTGTAAGATTTAAGCGTTTTGATGGGAAAAGAAGGGGATAAAGTGCAAAGGGTTTTTTTCCTTTCAAAAATGCCACTTTTGCCCTTCAAGTACTGGTAATTATAACTTGCTTGCACCTCTTCTTTTTGGGTGTTGGAAGAGTTAGCAAGAGTTTCAAGAGTTAGAAGCCTAACTCTTGCTAACTCTTGTTGCCAAACAAGGCCTTAAGCAATCAAGTTGTCAAGGACCTTTTTCTGGCTCGCCCTAGCCAGGCAATTAACTCCATTAGTTAATCCATTTGTCTGTGTTCTTATCAATTAACTTGTAGTTTGTAGTCCTAAATTGTTGTTAGAAAAAAGGTATTGCAATTAAAGGTTGTTCTCTACCTGGCATCAAGTGGTCTGATAATCATAAAGAGAAAACTAAAATTTAGGTCTTAAAGAAGAGTTCTAAACATGAATGTTTAATACAAAATACTTTAGGTAAATCAGATTATCCCGAGGAAGAAATTGTATCCTATAAGAGTAGAATGGTGGAAAGTAATTGATTGAAACGGACTTGTGTAAGTATTCCAGTAGCCATAAGCCATCTAGAACTTCCTTTGTGCCATTTAGCAGTGTGATTAACTTCCTCCCTTGGTTTAGTGCATCTGTGGTGCCCCTTTATTAGCTTCATAACCCTAATGTTGCTGTGGCAATTGAGTTATCACATGGTATGCACATTGCATCTCCTACAAACATGATTACGTGTCTTTCTGTGGAAAAAGGTAACAAGTTGGGAGATATAAAGGCAAACATGGATAACCTATATGCTAACATGTTAAGAGATATAGAGGCTTGCATGGAAAATCTATATTTGTTAACACTTGTTGAAACTGAGGTGGCATACAATTCCCACCTTGAAGAAGATAACAATATCGGCAGAAAATATTTTTCATTAATAGTCTGATTTTCTTTCAAAAGTTTAATTAAGCTAGCATTGGTTGATTATTGAATTTATCTTAGTAATCTATCAAACCTTATGTTTAGGTCATTATCAGATCTTCACCTTGTTGTAATTTTTACATGTGATTGCAACCTTGATTCCTTTTTCATTCTTGTAACGGTTTGCAGGCTATGGTAGCTAGGGGTGACCTTGGAGCTGAGCTGCCTATTGAGGAAGTTCCTTTGTTGCAGGTACTTGTTCAGTCTTAATATAACACATCATTGACTATCAGACTTGATGACACATTCAATTATTGACTTAAAGCAGACAGTTAGATAACAAAAAGGGACAGCAACAGTTACACAAGTCATTGCACTTTTAAAACCTATGTATTACACATGGTGTCGCCACTGTTAAAAGTTCTCATGAATCTGGATGAATGTTCAGTCAACCTTTTCTGCTGCTTCTAAGAGTTAGTAGGTTTATTTTAACATAGAAGTTGTAAAATGGTGTTTATATAGAAGATGGTAGCCCTGCCATCTGTATATTCTTTTCTCAGAAAACTTTGTTCTCTTTTTGTGACTGGCAGGACTAGATCCAAGAAAGACGTTTCCATAAAAAAAATATTTGACATTGATGGAGTCTAAATCAAACAAGCAATTTGCAACTATACAACATATGCTCAAAGTTATTTTCAACATCTAGCTTTTGCTTGTCAGAAGAATTACATATATTAGACTCATGTGGGCAAGAAAAAAGGCAGGGCCCTAGCTACAAAAATAAAATATAATGGATAAAAATTGTCTGTTGCTTAGTTTATTAGGTTATGCTTTTTTTTGCATTTGTTATCCAAGTTATGATATGGATATTAATTTTATATGCAACATTGTTGCTTCATCTAAGATAGAGGGTGCAGTATCGTAAAATGGTGTGTGTTCATCAAGCACAATTTTCACAGGCTGTATGACAAAGATAAAAAAGAAAGGGGTCAAAAAGCGTCATAATCTCTCTTCTAGACGACGAGTTTGGATATCTGATCAGATCTTCATTTTATCTTTCTTTTTTTGGATAAAGTTTGGTAGAGCCACCCCTTTTTGTTTAACTATTTAAAACGTCGTATCTTAACTGCATGAATGTTACATGAAATATTCCATTCTCCCAAATTCAGGAAGAAATCATTAGGATGTGCCGGAGCATGGGGAAAGCTGTTATCGTTGCAACAAACATGCTAGAAAGTATGATCGTTCATCCTACGCCAACCCGAGCAGAGGTTTCAGACATTGCAATCGCTGTTCGTGAGGGTGCTGATGCAGTCATGCTTTCTGGAGAAACTGCTCATGGAAAGTATGAGGATTATTTTTATGGAATAAAATTGGGGATGCTTTTCTTTTTGGAATGTGATATTTCTTAGTTTTGTCCTCTATTTTTGAAATAAAATGAGTATATGTCTAAAACAACATCTATTAGGATATACTTAAAATCATGGTTCCAAATCTCAGCCGATTTAGATATATATTGGAAATATCGTATCGGGCTTGGGGTATCCGATATGATATTAGCCTTATAATATTGGCCGATCTCGGGCATGAGATTGCGGCCAATATGGCCGATGTGGCCGATATTGACAACCAATATTGCCGATACTGATGCATAAAACCGTTAGCTGGAAACCAATACCGTACCGAGATTTTAAACCATGTTTAATGTAGAAATAAAATTTGAAGTTTCGGTTATTTTAAAAGGTAGCATTTAGTTTAAACTGAAAAATGTAATGAAACAGTCTTTGAAGGCTATCTAGCGTGTTAACACTATAGTAATATTTGCACAACACTCTTTGTCTTTTCTTTGTTTTCTTTTAAAAACAATTAGGTATGCGATTTTAAAATATCAGTATTTTATTAGGTTTCCTGTGTGACATATTTGTTTCAGCACTTTTCTCTTAAACTCTTATATTAATCATTGTATTAAAAAAAAAAAAAAATCTATGATCTTAATTTGCTAAATTTCTTGCATACTCATGCATCTCTGATATCATGCAACATTTTGCCTTTTTTCGTCCATACCAAAGTTGATGCACACTTGTTTCTGAAATTATATTTCTTCAAACAAGATTGGAACTCGAGAAATATAATTCTGCACTTGTCAATTCAAATATGTATTCATTTTGACAATTCAAAATACATTTTTCTAGTCAATATCCAATTTCTTGTGTTGATTACTGTGTTATCTTCTCAGTCATTAGATTAGTCATTAGGTTAGCCATTGTAGTGATTCTCAACAGCAGTTTACGTGGCACATATGCAGATTTCCATTGAAAGCTGTAAAGGTCATGCATTCAGTATCTCTGAGGACTGAAGCTACATTGGTTGAAGCAGAGAAACCAGCTAATCTTGGACAGGCATTTAAGGTTACAATCCCAATTTATTGTGTTGCTATACTTTTGCTGTCCATATCTTGGTTTGTTTGTTACTGCAGTTCAGTCTCTTAAATTGAGCTAAACTTCTTTTCTTGCAGAACCACATGAGTGAAATGTTTGCTTACCATGCAACAATGATTTCAAACACTCTGGGCACATCAACCATAGTGTTTACCAGAACGGGATTTATGGCCATCCTCCTCAGCCATTATCGGCCCTCTGGCACCATTTATGCCTTTACTGATGAGTGTGTGCCTGATAATTCCAGTTCTTTTATATGCTAGTTCTTTTCTTGATCATCTACATACAGGATGCCACTTTTCGTTCAACTTTTTGACTTCACCTTTTACTAGAAGATCACTCACTGCAGCATCAACCATTTCATTTATTTTGTATTAAATAGAATTATCGTTCTGATATTTGATTACCCATGTAGGGAGAGAGTGAGACAAAGGCTGGCCCTGTACCAGGGGGTGTGTCCCATCTTTATGCAATTTTCAGATGATGCTGAAAAGACCTTTGCTGAGGCTCTGTCTTACTTGCAGGTACTGCAGCTCAGCTTTCTTCGATTGTCTACTCAATTTTGAGATTCAGATTATTTATTCATGGAAACACATGATATAAACACATGATAATCATTGATTTTATTATTGTTGTTGTTAATAATAATAATAATAATAATAATAATAATAATAATAATAATAATAATAATAATATTATTATTATTATTTTAACAATGGCAATACATAAACTCTTCTTATAGTTTAGGTGACTGAATTCTCTACTGTCATAGGAACTTTCATTGCAAATCTTATGATTGTTGATGCTTTCTTATAGAAAACTGAGCAAAAGTTAGATGCTGTCTGCAACTTTTTAAGCAGCAGCGCATCCACACAATACTTGGAAACATCTCACCGTCTCTGAGGGAGTATTTATTGAGAAAATTATGTACAAGAGGTTTATTTAATACCAAATGTTAGAAGTCCAAGTGTCAAACTATCTCCAAAGTCCAGACTTCATGTGATTCCTCTCGAATAAGGGGATACATGAAACTGTTACTATCTTTTCTTTTCTTTTCATTTTTTATATCTGGAAAAAGGGGGCCACTTGGAGCTAATGTCAGCAGAAACTTCTCCAAACATGATAATTAAATGGATATCTAAGCATAATTTATCATGCCTTGAGTTGGCATGTTTGCTTTGGGTTCTTTTCCCATCTTGTCCAGTTGAGCATGTTTATTGGATGAACAAGATGGTCTGCATTAAGGTCTTTTCCCTCCTGCCTGATGGAGTTGTTGCTATACTTTGTATAGTGGGGACAAGGGCATAAATTCATGAATAAAGATGGGAACCTGTAGGTTCCAGTGTATTTTGTCACTCCTGGGTATTGTAAAACCCTTGGGAGGGGGTGAATAGGGTTTGAAAATAATTAAGACACAATTTAGAAATTAGTCAAATAATAGATTGTTCTGGTAGAATGCCAGTTGGCCTGGTAGAATAGAGAAATGAACTATAGATAGACTGGCAAATGCTACAACAGCTACAACATTTAACTAACAGTGAAAAACAGTTAATGTTAATGAAATTTAACACAAATATTAATATGATAAAATGGAAGAGAGAGTGAGAATGAAGTTAAAAACTCAAATCTCGAATGTTGTTAATACTTCTGGCGAATACCATACTACTGGTGGAATGCAGAAATATACTGTAGATAGTCTGGCAGAATGGTTCAACAGAGCAACAATTATATAATTGCAAATAATGGTGATAAAAGTAAAATGCAGCAGTGATAGTTAAAAAATTAAATGTGAGAGAGAGGAAGACGAGAGATTTTAGGGTGGTTTAAGAATTTCCCTACATCAACCACATAGAGGCCTCTTCTCTAGTATTTTAAATCCACTAAATGCTTCCAACTTGAAGCAAAAGATTACAATGCCAACGCTCTAACCCAAGAGCTTGGACTTTCACTCCTCTCTCCGAAAATGAATCAACTACCAACCTCTTTCCATATGAGTTGGACTTTCTCCCTATACTAAGAGGATACACAAGTTCACAAGAGTTGTTTTGTTCTCTAAATAAGAATGAGAACCACTTAAGCACAATTTCTCAAATCAATTGATACAAGATGAGGCTCTATGTAATCAAAGAGTAACAATAAAAATCTCCAACAATTGGCACTTAAGATTGTAGAAATGAATTCTAAAATTCTCTAAACAAGAAAGTATTAATGAGAAATTGGTGAAGAGAATTGTTGTAAGATGAAAGCACAAAAAACTTCTTAATTGAGAATTACGTGAAGAGGATTGATGAAAGATGAAAGCACAATTACTTTTTAATTGAGAAGCAGGTGAAGAGGATTGATGAAGATGAAAGCATAATTAACTTCTCTCTATATTTCTGATTTTTTGAGTGTATAAAAGTTTCAATTCAGTTCAGTCTTAATGTTCTTGAATTGATCCCAGATCCCATTTAAAGCTTAAGAAAATAAATTCACTCTCAGAATTTGCTTATTAGACACAAGAGAGAGTAACTCATTTTGTATTTAATGCTTGCTGCAAAAATCAGTCAAAGAGGAGCTCTCTTTCGGCAGCAATTAATGGTGGTTGCAGCTTGGAAAAGAGAGAAAAGAGAGACAATTGCAGCAGTAAAATAAAAAGAGAAAATGAGAACAATGATAATAAAATGACTCTCAATGGCTGAGAATAAAAGCAAGTATTATTTTAACATAGGTAGGTTCAACTAGCAGCCCACTTGTTTTGTGAAAGATGACAAGCCTTTCAACAAGTCACATGAGTCTAAAAGTGGTGGAGACTTATTGGTACACTTTTCATGTGATAAGATGAGATGAGATGAGTGATAAAATGAATATTATATCAATAAAATTTTAAGGCTCTCTAACAGTCAGAACTTGAGTGCAGCAAAAATAATATTTTAGAACTTTGAGGTAAAATGAGAGAAACGAGGTTCATAGATTATTTAATATATCTCATTTGTATTATATCAATGAAATTTCTGGTAGAAAAGTCAAAAAATTTAAGTCTTATGGGCTAAGATTATTTTTGGAAATTCTCAAGAAAGGTAAAATTGATAACTAAGAATTTTAGAAGTGCCAAATGAAGATAATTAATTTTACTCGTTAATTACTTACATATTTTTCTATTTTAATGTAACAGTCTCTTCGCTCCAAATATAGCTTGATTAAACATGTTATAGTTTGAAAATTTTGGAGCTTGATTTTTTTCCATCCACCATCTAGATTTGACAGTTATAGCTTGATTATATTCATCCTCTTGTGATACTTGTCTTATCTTGTAATAAGACAAAACTACTAACACAAGCTCATTAGTAGCTAATTTATAGGTTAAGACACATCATCAAAATTCTTGGATTTACAATCTTTCCCTTTTGATGATGGCAGCCTAAATGTTTTGACTACTCATTAGTAGCTAATTTAAAAAAATTCAAGCTCCAAAATTTTCAAATTATAACACGTTTAATCAAAGCTATACAAGAGGCTAGAGCTTTTGGAGCAAAGAGACTAAAACTTCAACTGTTACATTAAAATAGAAAAATATGTAAGTAATTAACGAGTAAAATTAATTATCTTCATTTGACACTTCTAGGAATTCTTCGTTGTAAATTTTATCATTCAAAATAATCCTAGCTCATAAGACTTAATTTTTTGACTATCTATCTTTATATATTCTATTCTACCAGAAATTTCATTAGTATAATACAAATATTAATTAATCGTTGTAACTCATTTCTCTCATTTGACCTTAAAGTTTTAAAATATTATTTTTGCTTCATTCCACAAGTTCTGACTATTAGAGAGCCTCAAAGTTTTATTAATGTAATATTCATTTTGTCCTCTCACCTCGTCTCATCACATGGGGAGTGTTCCAACAAGTCTTCATCACTTTTAGACTCATGTGACTTGTTAAAAAGGTTGTTCTTTTTACAACACAAGTGGGCTGCTAGTTGTACCATACCCATTATAAAATAATACTTGCTTTTATTCTCAGCCATTTAGAGCCGTTTTATTACCATTGCCCTCATCTTCGCTCTTTATTTTACTTCTGTAGTTGTCTCTCTCTTTCCTCTTTTTTCTCAAGCTGCAACTGTCTTTAATTGTTGTCGAAAGTGAGCTACTTCTTAATTGATTTTTACAGTAAGCATTAAATACAAAATGGGCTACTCTCTCTTGTGTCTCACAAGCAAATCCTGAAAGTGAATTTTCTTGAGCTTTAAACGTGATCTGGGATCAATTCAAGGGCATTGAGACTGAACTGACTTGAAACTTTCATACACTAAAAAATTCAAAAATATATAGATAAATTAATTGTGCTTTCATCTTCATCAATCCTTTTCATCTACTTCTTAATTAAGAAGTGATTGTGCTTTCATCTTTCATTAATCTTCTTCTCCAATCTCTAATTAATACTTTCTTGTTTGGAGAATCATAGAATTCATTTTTACAATCTTTCAAATTCTCCTAACTCAATCTTTAAGTGTCAATCATTGGAGATTTTTATTGTTACTCATTAATTACTTATATATTTTTCTATTTACTTCAAAGACTCTTGTATATTGTAGTGGTCAAAATTTGACCCACACTAGGATGATGACACATGTCCAAAACTATTGAAGAGTTCCCCCAGGACATCCACAATCTCATAATCCATATCGAAGCCACTGCCATATTCGACCTTCTCATCGTTGCCTTACATCCCGAAGACAATCCTGACTTGGAGCCGCATTTCGCTATTCCAAGGCCTTTACCACTCTGAGGCCTTTATCACTCCGAAATCCTCACCTCCTCAAGGCCTCTGATCGAGCCAAACCTGCACAGAGAAAAATACAGAATTTAGAAATAGTGCTAGGTCCTTGATTTTGTCGCTATAGCAAGTGGCTATGCGGGTCATGATTTACAGGGAAAGACTGCGATGGAAGCAATTAAGTAAGTTTCTTCTTTTAATTTACAAAAACCGGTTTAAAAGTCTTCTTTGTTTTTAAAAGAAAAAGAAAATGAAACTATGATAAGTTAGACATATATGGAAGATAGAAGATGATTTGAAATCATTTTAAATTAAAAGAGTTATTAAGTTAAAAAAAGAGAGAAGAAGAAGAAATAGAAGAGGAAAAGCGTTGTTTCTATATGTGTGATTCTAAACTAATGAAATGAAAAAGAAAACAAAAAGAGTATTTACCTCTGTTGTTGAATCGTATTGAAAAATTACCTTGATATAAAGTGAAGCAGTAGAAAAGAATAAATGAAAGTAGAGCTTCGACTAGATCGAGCACAATGAAGAAAAGTGAGAAACTTGTATTGATTATTACCTTCAATTTAAGTCTCTTGAGAAAGAATTACAATATTGTCACTTTACAATAACTATTTCTCTTTTAATCATGTAACTCTCTCTAACCTAAGCTATAAAGAAAATAAAAATTACATTGAAAAAGGAAAAAAATCTAAACTAAAACTCTCTGCTTGGATCCTCTCTATGCCTCTGAGTATGCAAGTATACATAGGGAGAAGAGGATAAGGGATAGGAATACGGAGATAGGGGGAGCAAACGCTTCCCCAGGTTTGAAATCAAGGCCGCAGAAATGTGGCTTTTTTTGCGTTTCTGCGGTAATATCCTGGCCCTACTGGACGCGTGTCCGTCTATTTGTTCTCTATATTTTTTTCCTCTTAGATTTTGAATTTCTGATTTAGATTTGACGAAATATCCTTTGATCTTCAGCTCAACCAATTGGGTTTTCAAAAATTCATTTTTACTTTGAATTTTGATGATATTATCTCTTCTGATATGCCCGATCTTCAGATAAGATTACCTCTACAATCTTTGGATTTGAATCGATCCCAGTTGATTTGAACTTTTGGATTTAATTGGATAAAATTTGTGCTTATCTTCTCTCTATCATATTTTGCATGAATTTAGATATTAAGACAAGTGAGTTGTAGGAATTATTATAGAATAAATGTAGGAATGCAGTAACAATTATGTAATATATGTGTCCAAACACACTCTCACACCTTTCTTTTGCTCGTCCTGCAACAAAACAAAGAGAAAAGAAAAACTAAACTGACCTAACCTAACTCACTTTCGTACGGTTGCACTTAGCATGTGTAATAAGCCGTTAAACCTCTAGGTTACCCATAGGGGACAAGATTTGTCTCGTGAGGGTTTTTAGTGGATTACACCTACAAAATCCATAAAGAAAAAAATTGTTAGTATTTTTGAAAACATATTTTGAAGGAAAAAAATATTTGAAGTATTAATGTAAAAATTCAAGTAATCTATAAGTCATAAGATTATCAAAACTTAGTCATTCCTAAAATTAGTCTCTATTTAAGAACTTATTTTCAATCAAGGTAAGGATTAAAATTGTATCTCTCATTTAGTCAATTATTTTACCCTAAGTCATATGCATCTTGTGACCGTGAAAATTTAACTTGGGATTCTTTAAAATCTTATGCCTTAATTTTTTTTTTAACATTTATGGCGGTAATATCCCTTAGCTCTATTAGGCTTTTTAATTCGCCTATGTAACAAGTCTTAGTCGGTGACTCCTAAACCGAACGGTTTTAGGGCAGTAAGTGAGAAAACAATCGAAGGATTTAGGACTCGAGCAAACAAGGCCACAAAACTAAAGATTTTTATTTATATGAACCACTTTTAGGCGTGAATAATTATGCTTCATAAGGCACAGATACCCGGCTTAATTAGAGGATATTTATTTAGTAAATATATATATATATAAATATATATATAAGGTATAAGTAAGTATATAAAGTATTTACATTTCATCAAGGTAAAAATCAAGACTAAATTACTTTTTCACTCTTTCTTCCTAGCCTCAAAATCAAACAAATAATTTTATTTTGACCAC
The DNA here is from genome assembly GCA_038442645.1 of Agave tequilana. Classification (NCBI taxonomy): domain Eukaryota; kingdom Viridiplantae; phylum Streptophyta; class Magnoliopsida; order Asparagales; family Asparagaceae; genus Agave; species Agave tequilana. The sequence goes on along the minus strand of JAVJIF010033231.1, from coordinate 73,995 downwards.
GTATAAGAAATCTTAATTATGATCCTCTTATTCCTTAAAATTAACTTAATTTCTTATAAAAATAAGTCAAAGTATTATTTTCCTTTTCAAAAAATTTTAAAGAAAGGAATATATATATTTATATTAGTAAAACTTAAGTTAGTATGTTAGTAAACCCTCTCCACACCTAACTCATGTATTGTCCTCAATGTATGAATGAAATGCAATAATACATGAAAAAGGTGAAAGTGAAGGAAAATTGTCACCTCAAGGTGGTGGTGGTCTCATTGGGTTAAGCGTTTCTGCCCAATTTAGATGCTGTAGATTTTCATGAAACTCAGATTTCATGACCTCTTTTCTATTAACATTTTTATACTCCTAAATATGAATAGGATTATGCAAGATTCTAGCATAAAATTTTTGCCGGTTATATGACCAATTTTGGGTTATCATCACGGAGTCATATTGATTTAAATCTTCGTCCAACAATTGAATGTGATTTTGTGGAATGAATGATTTGGACTCAATAATGAAAGGAATGGGAAGCGATATTGACTCGGGACTAAAACTCAAATCAAGTTTGGTTCGAGAGTCGGAGTTAGTTTATAAGTTTGGTCCAAATCCTAGAATTGAAGTTCACATTCATTTTTCAATAATGGAATATGACTATCCAAAATAGGTGGTCATATTCAAGCTCTATAAGGATAGGAATCAGTGTTGGCTTCGGAATTGGGTCCAAATCGGGTAAGGATATCGGAGTCAGCATAGATTTAAAAAGTGAAATTGAATCACAACATTAGAAAATTGGTGTCACATTCATCTTCAAGTTCAATCTCATTGAAATGAAGACTTGCCAATTTGTCAATGGTTTGATACTGGTCAAGTTCAAAGTTTTGTGGTGAAATTGAATCTTGGTCATAATCTTCAAGATACCTTGATTCTTGGTTCCAATCAATATGGTTAGGAGAATCAGGAATAGTCAATAATGTGTTAGGTAGAGTTTTCTCATTTCTATCATTAATTATTATGACCAAATGACTCATTTTTGTCTCTAACCTATCAATAGATTGAAGACACTCCGTTTGGGATTGAATATAATCATTTTGAGACTGAATCATGAATTTCATACTTTTTCTAAGTCAACAGGTTCTTCTTGTTGTGGTGAGATTTGAAAATTAGAGTAGGGATCTTGAATTTGGGAATTGTTTGGGAGAATTGAGTCCAATTAAATTTGCACTTGTCGTGTGGTCTCAAGGAAGGCTTCAAAACTCTTTTCTAAAGAAGATTTTTCTTCTATAGATTGGTCTTGGTATGGAGTATAGGAAGTTGTTTGTTGGTAAGGTTGTTGATAGTAAGACTCGAAGAGTTGTATCCCCACTGACTCGGTGTAGAGTGGTGATGATTATCCCAATCTCGTTCATAATACTGGAATTGGAGCATATATTGATTCGGATAAGAACAATTTGACAAACTTGGTTGGTTAACATTATGTAATGCTGGGTTGGTAATATATCTGAATTGAAAGAGGTTGGAGTGAAGTGTGAATCACTATATGCATTAGAAAAATTATAATTGTAATTCATATCACAAAGATATCAGAAACAAAACAAACAAATAAATAAATAAAAGAAAGAAAAATCTAGCCTAAGTTAAGGTAGATCTTTAGACCTAGACGACTTTTAACTGTTGATTATCCACAGGAGGTTTATTGCAGAATCTGACCACAAGTTATTCGGCCAGATAAAGGGCAAGACTAGTAGGAGATATTCGTGCTTAAGCAACGAGCCTAATTATGCCAAACCACCAGCCTTCAAAATTTCGCCCCTCAATCCCCAACCTTTGACACTTATCTGGCAAGAGTCAACTTCTAACAACTTCTCCCTTAGGTCAATCTCTATTTGAGTCTGAAATGTCCCTAGAGTCTACTTCTACTCAGTTTTAATTAAGCTGGGTAAGTGAGTGAGGAAATGATTTTCGGGCTAAGCGAGGTAATGACTTCCCCATTGTATGTTGTTTAACGGGTTATGCCCTTAGATTATTTTCGTACGAGTGTACAAGTATATAGAAAAAGCAACACTTAAGCAATATACATCACTCAAAATATGTTTCCTAAACTATATGTTATGCATATGTACCTGTAGGTTGTCTAAAAGTCACTAAGGACAAGCCATCAGACGCGAGCCTCATTTCAATGTGAAGGTCGCGTTTCAACTAAAACGCAGACCTCGCGTCCAAACAAGCATGGAGACTTCAGACGCGGGCCTGAGTAAACTCGTTTTCAACACAAGTTTGAGTAACTTCGCATCCTATTTCAAGTGCGGGTCTGAGCAACTTGACACTCCATTTCAGACGCGGGTCTGAGAAACCCTGTGTCTCACTTCAAACGTGAGTCTGAGTAACTTTGCGTTCTGAGATGCCCGCGTCTACAACAAGTAACGCGAGGTCCACATCCAGCGCAAGACCCGCTTTTCTGTTATAACAGACCCTCATTACTGGGTCAGTTAACTCCCCACGTAATGGAGGAGTTAATCCCCATTATGGAGGGATTTTAGAAGACAATAATACCCCTATGACTCCCTATAAATAGCCTGAGGAGCTATGAAATAGGGGGAGGACTTTTGAAAGGAAGAGGCTTTTTCTGAGATTCAGAGCTGAGAATTCTCAACCTGAAAGCTAAAAGTTTCTTGCTTTCTTGGAGAGAAGGAGAAAATGAGTAATTAGTGGACTTTAAACACTTAATGTGTTAAAAATAGAGCTCCCTTCTGATTAGTCTTCGAGAGTGTCCTGAAGAGAAGCTTGACAGTCGGCCGGTTAACGGAAAATAAGAATCACTTTTCATCGCCACACGAAGAACCCAGCCTTAAATAAAAGGGAGAACCAGTTCTTCCCCCCTCTTTTGTAATCGAAATTTTTTCATTGTAACTTTTCAACCACTCAAAGAAATCTTACATCGACCAAGGCTTTTCCGACAAAACAAAAGATGGCGACTCCGCTGGGGATTTTCTTCTCTATTGACGAAAATGTCGTGGCGCAAGCCGATGTTCGACTCCTCGGGAAGACGGTAGAATCCCTCGTCGTTGAATTAGACCAAGAGAAATTTGAGGAATTCCTTTCCTCAGGCTCTGCTAGCACCAAGCAATGTGACAATACTGCAAAGTCTCTTTTGAGACTCGCTCTCAAATCTCTTCAGAGATTATTCCTGAAGTGGCCCACACCACTGCTCATTATGCAAAGGTGCCATTTCTGAAGAGGTTCTGAAAACTTCTCGTGCAGCCTATACTGCCCGCGTCAACGTCTCTCAGGAGACCTGCAAGGCAAAAGCCTCGGTGCACGATCAAAGTGACGGTGAAGATCAATTCCGCCGTCCTCCTCTCTAAACTCTGTAATTCCAGGTTGTCGGAGGTTCCCAATAACCCATGCGACTTAACCGGAATGCTGAGCGTCGACGAAGGTGTCGCGCATGTCGGCAACAGATTGGAGATTCTGCAGAGGCAATCTGCTATGCAGATTCAGAACGCGAGGTTCATACCCGCGTTTCTTTTAAGCAATGCGAGGACCGTATTTCTATTCCAGAACGTGAGTCCCGTGTTCCTCAACAACGTGAGGTTCGCGTCAAACGCGAGACCCGCGTTCTACCGGCCCAAAAACGCGAGGCCCGTGTTCAGTCTGCTCAGAACGCAATGCCCACATTTCTGACTCTAAATGTGATGGCCACGTTTCAACAAAACGCGATGGCCGCGTTTAAACTCAACGCGAGGTCCGCGTTTCAACAAATCAACGCAAGACCCGTGTTCAGCATTGCATGTCTTCAAGACATCTAATGCCAAAAAGCTCTCACCCCTACGGGTTCGAGGCTAGTTCCTCAGATGCTCCCTCAACGGACCTGAGGGACTACCTGACAAGGAAGAGCGTCCATCAAATCGCCCCTCGATGTCACTGCGAGCAACTAATCTCAGCAGTGCTCTCTGATTGCCATTACGGCTTTCAGACAAATAAACTTTCGGTTTTTAACCGGTTGTCAGCGGCTTCAAATTCAGCCAAGAGACGATCTCAGAAAAAAAATCATTCTTCGATGTCGAGTATCCAGAAGTGACTGCAAACATGGTGGGGCCGAGTTCCACATCAAGTAAGTCCAAGGGGAAACAATCGATTGTTAGCTTAGAGGAGTCGGATGCTGATTGGTCTCCAGATTTGAAGGATGTTCTTATCTAACCTGAAGGGGTCTACCGACACACTCGGACCCGCACGGGAACAATCGCCCCAGTCGACTATAATCTATTAGCCAGGGGGATTAAGGTGAATGGTGAGCACTCCTCCATCATCGAACCTAGTCTTCGAATTCTAGTTCGGGGACAACCGCCTTTGATTACATGGTGGGAATTCCTGAGGAGATGGCCAAGCGATTCGAAGAGCAGGCCCGAGTCTAATGGGAACAATTCGATATGATTTGAACTCAGCAAGAATCTATCAATGCCCTTAAGCAGATGCTATCATAATTGCTTAAGGATAAAAGAAGTCGAAAGCTAAAACTCCTTCCAAGAAGTCCAAAGGCAAACAGAAGGAAGGGGAGAGCTCACCTTTTGTAAATATCGAGAATGAAGAGCATTCTAACTCTGAGCCACCTAAATCTTCATCTGAAAAAGAGGATAACTCAGGGAACGGGAGCAGTCATTCCAAGAGGATGAGCAAATTGGAGCAACACCTTGAGGCCCTGGCCAACCGAGACGGACTCCAAGATGTGGGGATAGTTTGACCCTACCCAGCAGAGTGGGATGACTCCCTACCCTCCCAAATTCAAGGCACCGACCCTTCATACTTTCGATGGTAAAGGGTCACTGAACCAACACATATACTATAAATCCCAAACTGGGAATGTAGTATCGAACGATATCATTTTGGCTCGTTTATTCATTGGCACTCTTAAAGGAGTCGCCTTTGAATGGTTCATGAAACTTCATGTCGGCTCAATTAAAACATGGGCCGACCTCGAGAAGTCATTTCTGGCTCGTTTCTTTGAAGATGATATAGAAATTTCAGTGCCGACTCTCCTTGCAGCCAAGCAGAAGAAATGAGTCTATCAAAACTTTCGTCGAGAGATATCAGAGCATGGCATTCCGTTGTCCTAGCGGCATGGCCCAGTCTACACTGGTTGAGACGTGTCTTCATAGTCTGCAAACTTCCTTACTCGCTCAAATGGGAGTGGCAAAATGTCGCACTTAAAAGCAGTTGGTGCTACAAGGCAAACAGGCGACAGAGATTGTCGCCAGGGTCAGGGCTGAAGAAAAAGACAGCAAATCGAGATCCGACAAGTCAATGCGACGTTCCCCAGAGTCATCTTCTCAACTGAGAAGGAGGGATACTCTGACAGCGGAGGCCAAATGACCTTCGAAGACCCAGTCAGTTAGAGGAGGTATGGCTTCCGGCCAACCACGTGTTAATAAATCGTATTCCTTTAAGGATGAGCACGTGGTCTTTTTGTTTAAGTTACTCCAAAAGAGTAACAGACTCAAACTTTCGGAGATTGGACGCCCTGAAGAGGTGGGGAAGACTGATGATCCTAACTACTGTTTATATCACAGGATGCTGGGCACCCTGTCAAGAACTGCTACATCTTTAAAGATGTCCTTTAGGCCCTGATCGATGCAGAGGTATTGAAGCTTTGTCCAGAACAAAAAATGATGACCGCCAACATGACGGCTGCATTACCAATTCAATTTGGACGAAACTTTAACTAGCACTAACCGGAATGGTTCCCATCCTGAAAGGGAACTAAGAGTGATCAATACTGATCCTCACAACCAAAGGGAGAAAGGTCTTATTCCTGTCCCTACTCAACGAGAGATGATGTAGGTCTATCTTGACATAGTCGAAAGCCAGCAGTGGACGACTGTCACAAGCAGAAAGTCTAAAGGTAAGGCTAAAGCATCCTCCAACAATGTGATGAGCATCTCTACAAGAGAAACCGAGGAAGATATCGCCTCCCTTACTAGTTCGAGAGAAAAGGAGTCTGTCCTTGTTACTGACACGGGCGCACCTCTCACATCAAAGAGTCGATCCGGCAAGCAGTACCTGAAGCAGTACGGCGAGATGGCAGTAACTCCCAACAGCCAACTGAGGAGGTAATCGAGCAGTCCACGAGGCCATCCGTGGAAAAGCAGAAAGAGCTTCGGTATGTCAAAGCTCTTTCGAAAAGCGGTGTGAGACCATCAACTCCCTTCCGTTTTGATGTTTTGACTCAACTAGGCAACATCGCTGCTCGAATCACTCTCTATGAGCTCCTAAGGCTTTCTAAGTTTACAAGGGATGCTCTAAGAGAAGCATTAGTAGATGCAGACGTTTTCGTAACCCAGATTCCTGCAACATGTGAAGAAGACGACAGACATTGCCACCATACCTCAAAGCAGTTTCCCTGCATCACCTTGACCCTAGAAGACATGCAAGTTAAAGGGAAACATGACAGACCCCTGTATTACACAGGGTATACGGATCATCTGAAGTGTGCTATATTCAGGTTGATCCGGAATCCGCGTTAAGCATTATACCCCGCAGGGTCATGAAACACTTGGGGATTCCCACCCACCAGTTAAGCATCACTCAGACAACCATCTATGGCTTCAACGCCAATAGTACGCGCTTGATGGAGAAAAATCAAGCTCAGGTGTCAAATTGGGGACCTGATCAGAAGTGACATGTTATGTTATTGACGCTGACACCTCGTACAATCTGCTGTCGGGACGATTTTGAATGCACCACAACGCCATCGTCCCGTCCACTCTTCATCAAGTAATGAAATACATTGGTGAAGATGAAAAAGTGAGAATGTTGATTACCGAAAGGCATCCGTTCAAAGGAGTCGAGAATTATTTTACCGATTTTCTCCTTTATCAGCATTCTCTTCAGGCTGATGAGAATCCACACCCAGAAGAACCCGACTCTGGCAACGAAGCAGATACGGAGCCAGAAGAAGATGAGTGTCTCTGAAAAATAAATCCTCTTGTAACGACCATTGATGAGCTCGATGTCGATACCACCGCTAATGTTGAAAGCGAGTGATTCATCAATGAAGATTTAGATTTGACTTACTTTTCTGCATTTGCTTCGGATTTTGTACCATCAGACACTAGCACTGACGTAGACAGAGATCCTTGGTCAGCAATGAATGCTTTGACATTATTGCGTGCTCCAATAAAGTCGTCCCTCATGGTACGCGAAAAGATAAGAGGCGCATACAATGCCTTCTTTGAAGTACCAGCCAAGCGAAGGGGTCAAAAGCCAATTCTATTCAGGCGGATCGAGACAGAGCCCGTAGCTTGTAAAAGCTCAGGGGTAATTCTGAGTCTCCACAATTCTTCCATTATGGACAAAAGTCACGTTACATGATGGAAAGAATGGGGTATGATTTCATCAAGGAATCAGGCCTTAATTTCAGTAAAGGAAAACGAGCACTACTTCGTTCATTTGTACCGAAAGGCAAAGACTCCGATTACTACCACAAGACCCGAAGGGGACTCGGTTATGTAACTACACCTGTCTCGTCAGATCCCAAATGTGAAAAAAGGTCTATCATGACAGCTCGTCAGCAACGTCATCGTAAGACTCAGATGTCAGCGTCGGTGATATCTTCAGAAGTCTCTCAGTAAACATGGCATCAACCAGCCCCTTTGAAGTTGACAGAGAAAATACTTTTGAATCTAAAGAATTAATCCAGTCGGACTCTGATCCATGAATTATATAAAATACTCTTTGGGATACGTTCTTTGAACATGCAATGAGGATAAAGTGACTTAGGTAAATTTTAGAGATGAGGCTAACCACAAGCCCATCTTCATAAGTGAGAGCTTGTCACCTTCCGAGAAAGAAGACCTAATACAGCTCATACGAGAGTATATATGTCTTCGCTTGGAATTATGAAGACATGACCGGGTTCGATCCCCAGATTGCTATGCATCGTCTCAACATCAACCCGGACGCCAAACCAGTCAAGCAACTGCAACGACTGTTCCGTCCTGAGATCATGGAAGCAATTGAATCAGAAGTCAAAAAGCTTATAGACTCTGGTTTCGTCAGGTAAGAGCAACATCTTGATTGGTTAGCTAATATTGTTCTCGTTCTCAATAAGAATGGGAAGATCTGAATTTGCATCAACTACCGTGATCTGAATGTCGCCTGCCCTAAAACGAATTCCATCTTCCGATCACGGATGTCATGATCGACACTATGTGTGGTTTTAAAAGGATGTCTTTTATGGATGGCTTCTCGGGATATAATCAAATAAAGATGTACCCTGAAGATGAAAAATACACATCTTTCAGAACGCCTTTGGGAGTATTCTGTTACACAGTAATGCTCTTCGGCTTGAAGAACGCTGATGCGACATATCAAGGTGCCGTGAATGCAATCTTCCATCAGCATATACGCAGGACCGTAGAATACTATGTCGATGATATCGTCGTAAAAAGCCGCGACAAAGGCGATCACCTCGCAGACCTGAAGAGAGTGTTCAACATCATGCGAGCTCACCAGTTGAAGATGAACCCAACCAAGTCCTCTTGGGGGTAGCCAGTGGTAATTTTTTTGGATTTGTCGTTACATCCAAAGGAATTCACTTGGATCCAGAGAAAATTCGTGCCATCCAAGAGATGCAACCTCCGAGAAATTTCAAAGAACTCAGAGGCTTACAGGGACAATTGGCATATATTTGAAGATTCATATCGAAACTCTCAGGACGCTGCAAGCCTTTCACCAAGTTAATGAAGAAGGGAGTTCCATTCTTCTGGGACAATACTTGCCAAGAAGCATTTGAAGAGATCAAGGAGTATCTCACGCCCACCTGTTCTGATAGCTCTAGTATCAGGAAAACCTTTCCTGTCATATGTTCGAGCGATGGATTATTCTTTGGGAGCTCTACTAGCTTAAAACAATGACCAAAATCATGAACAAGCAATCTACTGTTTAAGTAGAATGATGATTGGGACGGAGCACCGTTATAACCCAATTGAGAAGGAATGCTTAGTGTTAGTCTTTGTTATCTAGAAGATGCGACACTACCTCATGGGGCAACTCATTCAAGTCATCTCCAGAGTTAATCCTTTGCGATTGCTCATGACAAGTCCATCTTCGCTGAACAGCAGACTAGCGAAATGAACCATATTGCTCTCACAATATGAGATGTAATTTATACCACAAAAGGCAATTAAAGGTCAAGTTGTAGCAGATTTCCTAGCCGATCATCCAGTTCCAGGAACTTCAAAATTTTATGATGATCTTCCAGACGAGATTGTAGAAGTTAACTTGATCAATGCCTCCTAAGAAGAACAAGTGTGGCAACTATTTTTTGACAGAGCACCAAGAACGAATCCTAAGGGAAATATCATCGCGGGTGTGGGGGTAGTACTTATCTCCCCACATGACTATGTGATCTGTCGTACATTCTCGCTAACTAAGTGGTGTTCCAACAATGTCTCAGAACACAACGCTCTCTTGATCAGGATGCAACTTGCTGAAGAGATTGGAGTCAAAAATCTCGAAGCATACGGTGATTCAAAACTCATCGTCAATCAGGTTCACGGGGAGTACGAAGTCCGACATGAAGACTTGGTGTCCTATCACAACGTGACCATTATCGTGGCAGAGAAGTTTGAAAACTTTTATATTGACCATGTACTGCGTCAGCAATATGCACATACAGACACATTGGCACCCCTCGCCGGTTTGTTGGCCCTTCTCGCCGGAACCACGAAGAAACTACTCGTTTATAGTCGCGACTTGTACTGCCGCAAATTCGCCCTTGAAGACAGTAAGACTCCAAGAGGAGACCTTCAAGTCAAAGAAGTTCTTGAGACTTCGACAAATCTTGAGCTTAGGGATTGGCGATCACTTACATCAACTTCGTCTTATATGACATATTGCCTGACGACCCCAAAGAGGCAACTGCCATCAGAAGAAAAGCTTCTCGATTCTTTTACAATGCGATCATGCAAACATTGTATCGCTGATCGTATGATGAAATCCTGCTCCGATGCCTTTTACACAAAGAGTCACAGGAGGCACTCGAAAAAGCTCATGATGGTATGTGCGGAGCTCACCAACCCAGACTCAAGCTCGGAGACCGGTTCAGAAGACTTGGCTATTATTGGCCGAAGATGATCCCTGACGCCATCGCCTATGCTAAGCGATGTTATGCATGTCAGATCCACGGTGACTTTGTCTATCAAGCACCAGGACGTCTTCATACAATATCCTCCTCATGGCCATTTGAGATGTGGGGAATGGATGTGATTGGACCCATCAGCCCTCCAACATCTAGAGGATATCGCTTCATCTTGGATATAACGGATTACTTCTCTAAATGGGCGGAAGTTCTCCTGAAGGAAGTAAAAACACCAAATGTGATCAAGTTCATCAAGCATCACATGCTCTACCGCTTTGGTGTACGCCGACGAATCGTCCACGATAACGGGCCCCAATTTGTTAGTCAAGCATTCCAGAAGTTCTGTAATAAATTCATAATTCAAAGTGTGTCATCAACGACATATGCTATCCAGTCGCTAACGGCCTAGCAGAAGCCTTCAACAAGACTATTGGGAAGCTTCTCAAGAAATTTGTCTAGAAAAGTCATCGTGACTGGGACGACAAATTAGGTAAATGTTTATGGGCTTATCGTACAACGATGAGAACCCCGACGAAAGCCACACCATTTTCTTTGGTGTACGGATGTTAAACTGTACTTCCATTGGAGATTTAGATCCATCTTTATGAGTTGCATTAACAACCAGGATGGGAGATGAGGAAAAGCATTGATTGCGCCTCCAGGAGTTGGTAGCTTTAGACGACAAATGTCTGCAAGCCTAACAACAAATCGAGTTCTATCAAGCTCGGATTTTCAGAGCCTTCAATAAGAAAGTCAGAGAACGAAGTGACCTTGTCTTAGCAGTTAGAAGACCCATGGTTATGATACATAAGACAAAAGGAAAGTTCTCCAAATGGGAAGGACCATTTGTAGTAGAGTCAGTTTACTCAAATGAGCATACCGCCTCATAATTTCGGACGGCGATACGCTTATGATGCCGGTCAACGGCAGATTCTTGAAAAAGTACTATCCTTAATAGGAGTCTTCTTATGATCAAGTCTTCTTATGATCAACTTAACACTACACCTCTGATCAAAGCTTTGAGATCCAAAATGTTTGGAAGAGCGCCAAAAAAGAGCTTCTCCCTTCAGCGGATCACACATGGGCGACCGATGACGAGCCAACTGAACATTATTGACATCACTATGCATGATGTTTATATTGAAGAGACAAAGTGCGAAACTTCAGATTTAGCCTTGTCACTCTTCTCATGATCAAGTTAACACTACACCTCTGATCAAAGGTTCGGGATCCAAAATGTTTGGAAGAGCGTCAAAGAAGAGCTTCTTCCTTTAACATATCACATCACGGTCGATCGATGCCGAGTTGACCGAGCATGGTTGACATCACGGTGCACGATGTTAACATCGAAGAAAAGATAGACAAAATATCAAGTTTTAGCCTTGTCACTCTTCTCTATATACACCTATCTTCAACTTAGAAGAATAGGTCATATTTTAAAGTCGAGCATGCCTAAGCATCTAGAAGGATGGCTTATCTAGCCCGACTTTCCCATAAGTAATGGTGACATACCTCCTGCTCATGTTCGATCGGTCGAAGCTCGATGACAAAAGATCCGAACGATTAGATAGAGGATTAAATGAGTTTATCTGATGGCTTATCAAGTCAAACTCATTGAAGAAGGCTCCTGATGCATCATTGCAGAACCTTTCATTGTTTCCACATTCATATTAAAGTGTGAACCAAATGAAGATCAAAGAGACTTTACGAGGAGGCTAATATCCAGACAAACCCCCGTCGAATTTATGTCTACCTCTGTTGCCCCCCAGCTTACTTGCAGGAAGTACACTATACTACATCCTACGCCTCCGACAGCTAAAGGATAGAGGAAGTAGTTGGCATCTAAGTCCAACGAAAATCCTCAACAACTTATCATGCTGAGGGAAATGACATAGCTAGCCTAACTCAAATGGTAGTTGGCAAAGGCATACGAAATCCGTTGATACCTGAGGGTTTGCTAAAAATCCTGAGGGACCTGATCCCGCTTTTTCCTCCAAAATCCATTACCAATTCCCGTCCATGGAATGATAAGACCTAAAAAAAAAGTTGTAATTGTTTCCCCAGTGAAATAATCACAAATCAAACGTGTCAAGTTAATATTATACATCTGACATATCCCGCTGTTAAGTTGATATTATACCTCTAACAATGATTTTCTTCAATATCTCTAGCGGATAAAATTTCAACTTTTCAATTCTCTTTAATAGAATGGCAAGTCCACCAAATTGCTTAAATTGCAAATTCAAACTCTCGGTCAAGTTAATACCACATCTCTGATCAAAATTGCTCATATTGCAATATAAATCTCTGTTAAGTTAACACTACACCTATGAGTAATTTTCTCGATTTTTCCTACGAAAACGAGACATTCGATGCTAAGTTAAAGATCACACTTCTAGCATCCATTTCATTGTTAAGTTTAATACTTCACCTATAACAATGATCCTCCCTCGAGTTTTCTCGTCGAAGCCGAGATGTCAAATGCTAAGTTAATATCACACCTCTAGCATTCACCTCACTGTTAAGTTAACATTAAACCTATGGCAGCGATTTTCTCAGTTTTCTTGATGAAAAAAAGATCTTGATGCTAAGTATCACTCTAGCATTCACCTCCTTATCAAGTTAATATCACACTTCTTACAATTTAATTTGCTTTCAATTGTAAATCCAACCCGTCACGTTAACATTACATCTCTGATGGCAAAATTTTTCATAAAGCCCACTTGAATTTAACTCCACTTGTTATTCTTATCAATAGGATAACAAGTCCATAAAATTCATTCAAATCACGAATTTAGTTCTGTAAGTTAACATCACACCTGTGACACTAACCCTTTTCAAATTTCTTGACGGAATTTCAAAACTGTGATTTGTTATGTTAATCGTCATCTCTAGCAAATCAAGGGCAATCGCTTTCATTTGTCTGATTTTCAAACACAAAATTAAAGTTAAGATAAAAAGAAGGCAAAAGCAATCGATAACTCTATCTGTTCAATAGTACACCACAATCCAGATAGGATCAAGCCCAGGGCATCTCAAAAGATTGTCAGTCCAATCATGGGAAGACTAAAATCAACTAAAGTCTAAAGTGTTTCGAAATCCGTCCCAGTCAACTGCGGAGTTGCGAAAACTTTGGATGGAGTTCTGTAGGCTGTCTAAAAATCACTTAAGACAAACCATCAGACGCGAGCCTCATTTCAACGTGAAGGTCGCGTTTCGACTAAAACGTAGACCTCGCGTCCAAATAAGCATGGAGACTTTAGACGCGAGCCTGAGTAAATTCGCGTTCAATGCGAGTCTGAGTAACTCCACGTCCCATCCAGTGCGAGTCTGAGTAACTCCGCGTCCCATTTCAAGCGCGAATCTGAGCAACTTGGCGCTCTACTTCAGACGCGGGTCTGAGAAACCCTACGTCTCATTTCAAACGTGAGTCTGAGCAACTCCGCGTTCTGAGATGCTCGCGTCTACAAGCAACGCGAGACTCGCGTCCAGCGCAAGACCCGCGTTTCTGTTGTAACAGACCCTCATTACTGGGTCAATTAACTCCCACGTTATGGGAGAGTCCCCATTATGGAGGAATTTTAGGGGACAATAATACCTCTATGACTCCCTATAAATAGCCTGAGGAGCTATGAAACAGGGGGAGGACTTTTGAAAGGAAGTTGCTTTTTCTAAGATTGAGAGCTGAGAATTCTTAATCTGAAAGCTAAAAGCTTCTTGCTTTCTTGGAGAGAAGGAGAAAAGGAGTAATCAGTGAATTCTAAACACTTAGTGTGTTAAAAACAGAGCTCTCTACTGATTAGTCTTCGAGAGCGTTCTGAAGAGAAGCTTGACAGTAGGCTGGTCAACGGAGAACAAAAATCACTCTTCATCGCCACACGAAAAATCCAGCCTTAAACAAAGGGAGAACCAGTTCTTCTCCCCTTTTTGTAATCGAACTTGTTTCGTTGTAACTTTTCTGCCACTCAAAGAAACCTTACATCGACCAAGTCTTTCCTACGAAGTAGTACCTTAGCTCTAGCACTCTTCAACAGCAATGTAAAAGGTAAGCAAATTAGACACAGACGCTAAGATGCAAGAGTCTCAACATTTTTTTAGTATTTACAAAGCAACCATGTTACTGTTGATGTAGAAACATGTACATAGTGAGTTAAACAAATAAATTAATAACTACATAGAGCTAATTTCTGAAATCAAGCAACCTGCAAGAAAGCATGTTAGGAGTTCTCCCTACTTTGCCGCGCAAACGCGGCAATGGCCGTGTTTTCGCGGCAATAATTAGGTCCTTTGAGCTCTGCTTTCAAGAGCAGAAGCTCATGTATGCTATATGTCCACTGTACCTCTTTGTTTTCTGAAATTAGCCTCTGTACACCAAAATAGAGAAGAAAAAGAGTTAAATTGTTAGGGTAAATCAAAAAGAAAAGAAACTTACCGTCCCTCCCTGGTAACGGCGCAAAACTACGATCAAGCCAAGCCTGGACAGAGAAAAATATAGAATTTTGGAACAGTACTAGGTCCTCGATTCTGCCGTTATAGCAAGTGGCTATGCGGGTCGTGATCCATTGGGAGGGACTGCGATGAAAGCAATTAAGTTTCTTCTTTTAATTTACAAAAAACGGTATAAAAGTCTTCTTTGTTTTTAAAAGAAAAAAATGAAACTATATTAAGTTAGACAGATGTGGAAGATAAAAGATGATTTGAGATTATTTTAAATTAAAAAAAGTTATGAAGTTAAAAAAAGAAAGAGAAGAAATAGAAGAGGAAAAGTGTTGTTTTTAGAGGTATGATTCTAGACTAATGAAATGAAAAAGAAAACGAAAAGAGTACTTACCTCTGTTGTTGAATCGTATTGAAGAATTACCTTGAAATAAAGTGAAGCAGTAAAAAAGAATAAATTAAAGCAAAGCTTCGGCTAGATCGAGCACAGTGAAAAAAAGTGAAAAAGTTTCATTAATTGTTACTTTCAATACGAGAAAGGATTACAATAATGTCACTTTACAATATTTCTCTCTTTTAATCATGTAACTCTCTCTAACTTAAGTTATAAAGAAAATAAAAATTACATTGAAAAAGAATAGAAAAACCTAAACTAAAGCTATCTGTGGGGATCCTCTTTCTGTCGCTATCAGCGCGGAAAGTTATGGACAGTGCCCGATTTTCTAGCATACAATCCAAACCAACCAGCGTCAGTAATTACGGCCATTACAATAAATCCAACACGTGCAGATCGTGCATTTACAATGATCCCCAATTCCGCCTCCACGCCGGCATCCATGTCAGATATATACTATCTTTTTTCTCGTTGATTATATCCATAATCCTCAGACCACACACACCATCACATTCTGTGTTAGTCCATCCCACTACATTAGAAGTTACACTGTTTCAGTTCACCACCACACTAGCACTCTCCTGTGCTAGTTCATCCTATCACACTAGCAGTCTCTCTCTACTGAAACACACCGCAAATTTCCCTTTGCTCGGTCCACTCATTTTTCTTTCCAACTACTGGCTCTCATGCCCGAGGGTCTTAGGCCGGCATCACACGGTGCTTCTGACCTGAAAGGTGTCTCTTCCATATGTGCTTTGGCAGGTCAGATCGGGAGTGTCCATTCGCTCGTGGCGGAGATTCATCCACTGTAAACCGATGAGATTTTTCCAACCACATATAGCTTGATTAAACTTGTTCTAACTTGAATATTTAGAGCTTGATTTTTCTTCTATTTTCTATCTAGATTTGCCAATTATTGTTTGATTCCATTTATCCTCATATGATACTTGTCTTATCCTATAGTAATTTCTAATTCAAACTCATTAGTCGCTAATATACATCATCAAAATCTTTGAAATTACAGTTATGTTATATTTGCTTCTGGTTCCAGTGTATTTCCTCACGCCTGGGTATGTTGAGTTTGCTATTTGATGCACATTGAACAACACTTGCCTTTTCCAGGTCAATCTGGCTGCGTGCTTAACAAGTAACAAGAGCACAACTCAGCACATTTACATAAAGATTTTGCAGTCACCCACTAGTAATCAGCAACGTTGAGCTCTATATGTAATAGCAAATTATAATAGTTTTTAGCACGCAGTGATGTCTTTTTCCTCGTATACCGTATAACACTTACAAATTAATCTCCTCTAAATTAATAACCTCTCTAAATTAATAAAAAATCCCCGTCCCGACTCAGGCCAGTGTAAAAATTAATAAATCCATCTATCGTAATAATTAATAATTTTTTTTGAAATCTAGTGTAAATTTTTGTCCCCTCTGTCGTATAAATTAATAATTTCATAAAAATACAAATATATTATATACAATATTTAAGAACAAGAAAAGTACTTTAAAATGCTAGTTTGCATAAGGTCACCATGTTTAATATTTTTGACTCCATCCTTCATCTTCTGAATTGTCCTCAAGAAGTTATTGTGAGCACCTTCTTACTTAACCAAAAGGTTTCAACTAAATTTAGCATTTCAACAGTCTTACTTGTGATAAGATATATCTGTAAAGAGATTTTTAAGGGGGTTACCAATCAATGAGATTTCTTTAAGGAGATTAAATGTTATAGAGCCGTTGGAGGAGGAGTTTGAAGGACGTGAAATATTAAACAGACCCATTTTCAAAATAAAATAATAATTTACAAGGTAAACCCTTCAAATTAATAACCTCTCTAAATTAATACTCAAAGGTGGGTCCCATAAATATTAATTTAGAGGGGTTCTCCTGTATTTTCTCGTTAAACAAATGAACACAAATCTTCAAAATGTGCAAGTCTTTGTTAGCATTTTTGCACTCAAATTACCATCTTATACTTGGACCAGATACAAATGCTTCTCCTTAAAAAAGAAAGGAAAAAAAAGATGCAAATGCCGCTAATATAACCTCCTGATTACTTTGTTTTAAACTGTTGGAATGCTGTTGCAGGAGCATGGCATGGTGAAGGAAGGCGAGGAAGTAGCTCTCGTCCAGAGTGGCAGACAGCCCATCTGGAGGTCGCAATCAACGCACAACATCCAGGTCAGGAAGGTGTAGCGTATACTTGAGCGCGCGCCAAGATTCCAAGCGACGGTCACTGAGAGTTGATACTGGGTGACACGGCGAAAGGCGAGAGAGCTCTTGCAGTTTGCATGCCCATGCTGCGAACTAGTTTCTTCTGTATTTTTTTCAGTTTTGTCTAGCAGTGTGCGATGTGCTTGATTATGTATTTTATACAACCGTTTGGAATCATTTGTAGACTGTGATTGCTTGCCAGAGTTTATTCAGAGCTTGCATGAATAAGATGTTAGAATTCTTTTAATTACACTTCCAGTGTTTTAGTTGTCTTTTGCTGGTTATTTGTATATGAATAATGTCCTTAGGATTTCGATTAGCATGCATGCCCAAACAGGGGATAAACAAATGGTGTTCTTGGGTGTCGTTTCTAAAGGGCATGTTTGGCTGGAAAAATTATTTGAAAAAACTGTCAAGTGTGGCCCACTCGATCATCTTTCCTTGGGGAAATTTGTTGGTGGGCTCCACGCTGTCAGTTTTCCACCATTTTTGCAAGAAAAGAGAAATGTGGATTTCGCTGATGTTTTGACGACGTCAGCTCTCTTTTTCTGATATTTTGAGACAGGAAAGAGCACGTGCAAATAACACAAAAATAATTATAACAATAATAAGGCACAAAAATAACCTTGGCTCCTTCCATAGTTTTAATGCTGCTTGATTTGAAATGAGAAGGCGAATGCAGTAATCGATCCTCAACAATCATTGTGTGTGTGTGTGTGTGTGAGTAAATCAAGATTCACAAAGTCATCTTCTTATATTTCAAATTACAGGAAACCTTACTGTATCAAAGAGAATTAAACTAGGGCTTTACCTTCAGACTACAATCATCAATTATCAAGCACCAATTGATGTAATTTGTAATCTTCCCTTGTGCAAAAACATATCACTCTAATGCCAACTGAATCCTGTTCACTCAAAAGCATTGAGTTCGCTCGAATCTGTTTAAAGTAAAATACCAGGGTATAATGTCTTCTGTTTTGAACAAAGGCCAGGGGATAAAGATTTTTCTTCTCTCCATATGAAAATCAGTGGATTTGTCTGTTGACTAATCAAAATCAAATGAATCATATATTCACATGTTTGGTGATCATAATTCAATTTGAAATGAGTGCAATTCACGAAAAGGCTCAAGTTTTAGTTTCATTTGGAAAAAGTAGTGTTCAAGCTGTATTTCACTTCTTTTTCTTATAGGAGGTTGTAGGTTCAAATCTCTGTATTCGCTCTCTTCTTGCCTTCACGCCTACCTTCCTCAAAAAAGGCAAATAACAACTTGCTCTTTGTACAAACAAGCAAGCTATCATCTCTTCCTCTTACATTGAATCCTTCGGCGTCTCCTCGCCACGGTGGTCGGCCATGAGAATCATAACATGAGGGCGTGGGTCGAGCGCATGCTCAAGGTTAGAGAGATCATCCTCGCTCATCTCTTCATTTTTCTTCTCTCTTGATATTTCGCATGTCTTTCTCAAAGAAAGTAGATTTTGGGCACATCTCATGCACGTGTAGCAAAAATTAAATTTGTGAAATATAATTTAAGGGCTTTTTTGTCCTTTTTTTTGTTAAGATTTTTGCTCTAGTTCTAGAGAATTCTAACGTTGCATGGGAAAGAAAAAAAACATTTCAACCCTTCTTTTTGGAGATAAGTATCATATTCTCTCTAATAAATGTTGTTTTTTAATTTTAAAATTCTTTTTTGATGTAAGAATCCCTAATTAATATTGTTTTTTCCCTCCTTATTTGATATATAGAAGTAAATATCATAGTTAAACTTTTGGGTACTATAACTACTTTTATTTAAGATGAAAGAGAGATAAGTAATTTCATTTTTTATCTAATAAATGTTATCCTTTTATTTTAGATTCCTTTTGAGATGGAAATATTGATGTACGGCTAAATTTTAAAATATACTAAAAGAGTGTAAATGAATGGACAATTTTGTTTAGACGTGACACAAACATGAGTAACTCAAAAAATCAAAAGGCAAACTAACGGCAGTTTTGAAATAATAAAATAACCTAAGCACTTTTTCTCTAACTCAAGCTCTCTCTGTCCTGACACGTCTCATCTGCAACTCCCAACATTTAAGGCGTTGTTTGTGTCAGGAGATAGTCTCATATCGACTGTGTGAAGAGAGATTTAATACTTAATATTAGACTTGTGGTTTCTCCTTAAGAATTAATTTCTAACATGATATCAGAGTTAAGTCTCTCAGTCCGAGTGTGAGCCTTGCACCTATATAAAAGCCAAGGCTCCATCTTTAGAAATCTAAAACCATCACGTTTTCGTCGCTCTGCTTTCTATAACAGTCCAACAACCCCTAAAGTGAACAAATGACGTCTCAGTTAAACCCGTGTCATCAAAGTAATTCTCTTTGTCAAAACCAAAAAAGATTCTGATCTTTGTGAGATTCTTTCTTGAACCTCTCGCTGCCTCGTATCTCTTTCTCGATGTCACGCATCAATAAGCGCGCACACAAAAAAAACCTGATCTCATAGTATGTGCTCTCCGCCTCGCCTCGCGCCTCGCTTGGTGGCTCGGTCTCTCACCCTCTCTCTTAAATTCCTAAATCCCCAATCTGATTCCCTCTCGTCTATCTCACTCTCAAATCAATTTTCAAACCCTAACGCTCATCTCCTCTCTCTCAAATCTCTAAATCTCTAAAATTCAAATCCCTCTCTCCACCACTGAGCAGCGACACGTGACAATGATAGCAAGAGGCTTCTTGAGCGGTCGAGCACCCTCCTCATTTGAAGTTCAAATTAGTCCTCATCTCACTCTCATTTTATAAGATTCGATTTGTGCCATTTAGTTGTGTGTAGTTTGAAACTCAACCTTTATTATTTCATTCACAGAGCTGAAATTCATGGTGATATTTAAATTTATTTGCATATTTTTATTATTGATTAATTGCAAATGAGCAGTTGAAAATTCTTGCTCTTCCATTACAAGAAACCGAATTGTTAAGAAACTTATGCATAATTACATAGACTTTACACAAACACATACGAGTGCAAACACAAACATCAGGTAATGTTGTATGCTAAAAGTGTTGGACTTGTTTTTGTTATACTAAATTGTGAATATCAAATATTATTCTTGTATTAGACAGTTAGAGACATTTTGCATGTTAAATTGTTATTAAAACAAGTGTTATATTAGGCTGAGTGACATGTAACTTGTAAGTTTTATCTTTCTTTAATATATATAAGAAGATTTAGATTGCAAGTTATATTTTTGAAGTTGGACGTGTACTCATTTTATAGCACTCGCTTTTATATAATAGAACATCAGTTGAAGTTTTTTGAGTTTGAGACTCCTCCTTTTCTCTGAATCTCTTGAAATGCAAACTATTATGCTATTTATTTTTATAATTTTGATATTCTTAAATATTATTTTATGCCCACCGATCTTTAAAAATCCTGATTACGCCACTGTCGTTGAGTGCCATGACAATTGACTATTATTCATGTACATTGAAAACAAGGATCACACCAAACCACTGAGTTCCAATCCCAATCCCACAGTGCCGACTCCAAGGTAATCAAAAACCTAATCCCTTAATTCTGACCAAATACCAAAATTAGTTAGCTTCTCTAATTCCCTGGTGCTGTCTCCTCCGACGAACAACAGACAAATATACAGTGTTTTTCCGTGAATCGAGATGGAATACTGAAGGACTTTTTTTTTAAAGAATTCTTTGGATAAAAACTATCCTTATCAGTTATTAACTTCAGAATTAGTAATGGCCAGCTCAGAGAAATTGATGCACAGATGGCAATGCCACGTCAGCTGTCCCATGGATCTGTCCCATTTTTGGGTTCTGCATGCAGTGCTCTTGTGATTATAATTGTAGAGATATGTTACTCTAAATCATCATTGTACCATTAACGATCCTAGTAGAAGACTGTTGTGCGCACCGACAACAACCAACAGAGAATCACACTATCTCCACAACCACAAAGAACACCCAAATCACAGAAATCACAAGAGAAGAACGCACAATCACAAAACACACGATTTAATGAGGTTCGGCCTGAATGCCTACGTCCTCGGGGCAATCTACGGAGAGAGTTTCAATTAGGAAGATGATTACAATAGCTCTGGATCTCTATGAACACAAGAGAGTCCGCAGCTTATTTTTCTCTAGGCACACTACCCTAGAAATTACAATTAGGGCTTAAATACACAACTTCCCGAAACAGCAGTTTTCAGCCTAGACCCGACTGTCGGTCGACCGGTCCGGTCGACCGACTCCCTCTTACGGTCGACCGGTCCGGTCGACCGAAACAACCCGAGAGTTGGGTTCCTGCAGAAAGCCTCTCCGGTCGACCGGTACGGTCGACCGAAACAACCCGAGAGCTCTGTCTTCTGCAGACAGAGTGTTGCGGTCGACCGGCCGGTCGACCGCTCAATCCTGTGCACGTTGTGCACGTCGGTCGACCGGACCGGTCGACCGACCTCTGTCTTTTTCTGCTGCTGCTGCTTTTCCTGCCCGCTGTTTCTTTGCCTTTCGTCGTAGACTCCTTGGCAATCTTCAACAGCACCTGGCATGAATTCACCTCCTCTACTGCACTCTCTCCTCCAACAATTCTCCACCTCGGTGAAGATTTCCAAATCTGAGCCGAACATCGACTCGACAGCGGCTGCACCAATCTGGTTGCCTACGTACCCCTTGCCCAAGGGATCAAGCCATCCGTAGTTCATCTTCATGAGCTTCAGTAAGCTCAATTCACCTGAAGGATCTGGAGCAAGTCTTTGCAGTGAGCAAACTTTACTCCCGACACCACCTTTGTAAGCATATCGCCGGATTCTCCGAAGTGTGAATCTTCAACAAGTCAATGTCACCTTCTTCCAGAATCTCCCGAACAAAGTGATACTGACATCGATGTGCTTCGTCCTTGCATGGTAGACTTGGTTCCTTGCCAAATAAATGGCACTCATGCTGTCACAGTTTATCTTCAAGATCTCCTGTTCCACTCCCAAGTCATCGAGCAACCCCTGAAGCCAAATTGCCTCCTTCATGGCCTCTGTCATAGCCATATATTCAGCCTATGTGGTCGACAAAGCGACGGTAGACTGAAGTGTGGAGCGCCAACTCACCGGTGCCTGCGAGAATGTGAAGACATATCCCGTCGTCGACCGGCGTTTGTCAAGGTCACCTGCATAGTCTGAATCCACATACCCTATGCACTCTTGCTTTCCGGTGTCGTCCTTCTCGAACACTAGGCCTACATCAACAGTTCCCTTGATGTACCTCAGAATCCATTTCACAGCTTCCCAATGACCCTGTCCAGGATCATGCATGTATCTACTCACCATGGAGACTGCCTGTGAAATATCTGGCCTCGTACACACCATTGCATACATCAAGCTACCCACCGCATTGGCATATGGAACATGAGACATATGTTCACGCTCTTGAACACTCTTTGGAGACATCTTCGCTGACAATTTGAAGTGTGGCGCCATTGGTGTACTAACAGTCTTAGTATCTTTCCCGATATTAAACATCTGCAGTACCTTCTCCAGATAGCCCTTCTGAGTCAAACTTATTCTGCCAGCTTTTCTGTCTCTTGTGATCTCCATGCCCAATACTTTCCTTGCTTCCCCCAGGTCCTTCATCTCAAACTCTGATGGTAGTTTGTTGTAGTACACACATGGATCGAAATGGCTTCTTGTGTACTTCTTCCTGATGAAGCTGTCAAATCGCTTGTACCACTGTCTAGGAGACTGCTTCAAACCGTACAGCGATTTCTTCAGCTTGCATACCAACTCTTCCTTCCCTGCAGCTTTGTAACCTGTGGGCTGTGTCATATAGATCTCCTCCTCAAGATCGCCGTGGAGAAAGGCGGTCTTTACATCAAGTTGGTCAAGATCCAACTCATTCTGCGCCACCAAGGCCAATAGAATCCGAATAGACGAGTGTTTAACTACTGGGGAGAACACCTCGTTGTAGTCGATTCCTTCTCTCTGAGCGTAGCCCTTAGCCACCAACCTTGCCTTGTAGCGCACTGTATCTTCTTGAAGAGATCCTTGCTTCTTAGCAAATACCCACTTGCACCCTATGGCCTTCTTCCCCTTGGGCAACTAGTAAGTTCCCATGTGTTGTTCTTATAAAGAGATTGCATCTCTTCATTCATGGCCTCCTTCCACATATCTGCTTCTGAACTGATCTCAGCTTCTCTGAAGTAGATGGAATAGCCTCTTCAACACTGGAAGTGCATATGAAACAACCATATCGGTGGTGAGCCAGCCTGGTCTCCTAGTATTCCTCCGTGGTCTTTCAACTGCAGTAGGATCTGGAACAGTACCCATGACTGCTCCTGATCCTCTTCAACAACTTCAGCATCTTCTTCTGCAACTTGATCACCTCCCTGTGTCACCTCAGGAATGATCCTCACTGACACTGAATCCTCTAGACATGGTGGATTTGCATCACTCTCCACCTGCTGCAATAGCTCCTTTGTCTTGTTGTCTCCACCTGCTGAGAGACTGTAGGCTTCATCAACGAAGCCTCATCAAATGTGACATCCTGCTGAGTATGAACTTGTTGTCCTGTTGATCCAAATCTTAACCCTTAGTTCCTCGCTTGAAGCCAACGAACACCCTTTCTTTGCTCTTGGATCCAACTTGTCTTCTTTGACATGGTAGTAGGCTGGACATCCGAAGACCCGTAGCAAATCATAGTCCATAGCAGCTTTTCCTGACCAAGCTTCAAGAGGAGTCTTCCCCCCTATTGCAGACGACGGCAACCTGTTCACAAGATGGCATGCATATCCCAAAGCTTCAGCCCAAACTTCTTTGGCAATCCTGCATTTGACAACATGCACCGAACCTTCTCTAGCAAAGTCCGGTTCATTCTTTCAGCCACCCCATTCTGTTGCGGAGTTTCCCTTACTGTGAAGTGTCTCTCTATACCCTCATCTAGACATAGCTGTAGGAAAGGATCTGATTTGTACTCTCCTCCGTTGTCAGAACGGAGGACCTTGACCTTCCTTCCCGTGCTTCTCTCCTGATTAGCCTTCCACTTCACAAACACTTCTAGGACTTCACTTTTATGTTGCATTGATTGATAAATTTCACAAGGTATATGATGTATTTGTACAAGAATCAGGTATTTAAGAGATGGTTTAGGGTTTAGAATTCACCTTTGATCTTGTTTACTTTGAATATGTAAGAATTATACCTTGTTTCAATCTTTCGTTATAGCAAGTAGCTAAAACGAGTCGTACCACGAGGAGAGCAAGCGTAGAAGCTTTCACGATACTAGTGAGACAAGAAACAATACTCTTTTTGTTAATCACACAAGAGAAAACAATATACAAGAAGTTGTGGATTGGTTGTGGTGCATTGTGAAAAAGAAGTGCAATGAATGAAGTGTGATGAAGTAAAAAAAGAAAAGAATACTAGAATGAAATGTGTAAACTCTCTTGATTAGAAAGATGCATGGCTAGCATTACTCAACCTCCTTGCTAACATACTACCTCTTTTTGTTGATTACAATATTGTCTCATCAAGAATCATAGACAATGAAGAGTACTTGCATGTTTCAAGTGTGGTATTCTTTCTTTGAAGACTTAGTGTTCCTTTTAGTTAGTTGGCTAGAAATCTCTTCTTGAATACTAGGTTCTCTTACTAGGTGTGCAATGAGGAAATATAGGCTTGGTACTCATTTAATGCAAAGGTTAGAAGAATCAAACTCTTTAGGACTTCAAAGCTTAACTACAAAGTTAGCTTGAAGTGCTTGAGTTGTTCTTGCTACTCTAATGACACAATCAATGGTAATCCATCCTTTTAATCCAATCAAATGCTCTTTATAAGAGATACACAATTCATCTAGAGATCTTACAAGCAATCACCAAAGGATACAACATACTCCATTAGAATTTACAAGAAACTTGAAATCATGCAAGAATTAAAGAATACAATCAACTAGAGCTAGTAGTAGCTAGGTGAGATTAGCTAGCCATGCATTCAAGAAACTAGCCCTCCATTACACTAACAAGAAAGCTATAATTCTTCATGAAATCAAAGATCTAAACAACTCAACTAGAATTAAACTAGAATTAGGAATTAAATGCAAGAATTAAAAGCATAAGAAGAGAAAGCATACTCAATTCTAGTAAAAAGAAGATGAGAGCTCCATTGAATCTTTGCTTCAAGGTTGTCACAAGTCTTGATTACAATCTCTCAAGTGAAGAACTCTCTCTCAATTTAACTAGAGATCAAGGAGGGGAGAGAAGAGCTAGAATCCTAAAACAAAAATTACAACTAATCCAAAATTTTCCCTCTCTCTTCACTGGAGCTCGCACAGATCTCTGATCAGGTATTTATAGGCAAAGTTGAGAATCTCATCAGATCTTAACCGTTGGCACGAAATCCGAGGCCCAACGGCCCTCGGATTGCCGCGGATTGCCGCCAGATTGCCGCCAGATCTGGGCCGTTGGCTCGGATCTTTCTGGTGGGATCTGGTGGTTAAGTTGTTGGCCACGTGGACTGGTTGGATCTTGCAGTTGGCGCTCAGATCTTGGTGAGATCTGATTTGATTCTTTGGCTAATTTTTAATTAACCCCCTTAATTATCACTAATTAAGGTGGTTAATTACTTTTCCTCTTTAAAGTGGAGATCTGCAAAATTAGAGAAAACATGGGTTAAAAATCATATTTAATATGCAATATGCAAGGTATAAAGGCGTATAAAATGCAAATATATGGTATAATCACACCCCCATACCTAGCTTTTGCTCGTCCTCGAGCAAAAATAAAAGAAAAGAAAGAAAAATCCTAACTAATTATTACACCACTTTCGTAGGTGACACGATTGCACTGAGCATGTGCAACAAGCCGTTAAACCTCTAGGTTACCCTAGAGGAGGAGTGTTGTCTCCTGAGGGTTTTCAGCGGATTACACCCACAATCCAAAAAGAAAATAAAAGGGGTTAGTGAAATTTTTGATCCATGCTTTAAAGATTTTAATTTGACCTATAGGTTTCAGGTTACTCAAAACTTTTCATTCCTCTTATAAGTATCTAATTAGAGTTTTTTTTCATTTTAGGTTAAGATTTTCGGGAAAAGATAAAAAACCTGATTCTGCATCAATCTTAGGATATTTACATCTATAAATATAAAGGATCTCTCTCAGACTAAGTTCATTTATTTACTTATATGTATAATATATATATATATATTTTTTTTTTTATATATATATGTGTATATACAATGTTTATTTATTTACATTCCCTTATCATCCTTAGTTTCCTAGTCTACCCATGTAGCGAGCTTCTTACCGATGACTCCCAGACCAGACGGTCTTAGGGCACCAGATGAGAATATATCCCTCGGGTTCGAAGACTCGAGTAAACTAGGTCACTTAGGAATCTAAGGACTTAACCACTTTTAGGCGTGATCGGTAATGCTTCCTGAGGCACGACTAACCCAGCTTAATCAGTGGCTAAGTATTTATTCTCACCTTTAGGCGTGACCAGCAATGCTTCATGAGGCACGGCCAACCAGCTTAATCGGTGATTTTTTTCTTTTTTTTTCTTTCTTTTTTTTTTTTTTTTATTTATCTTATTTATATACACACATTTTTTTTTTTTATTATTTATTATATATATGCAAATAAAGTCACTAAGTCTTTGATTATTCCTTCAATATGTTCAATGTTCATATCTAAAGAAAGAATTGAAATCAAGTAATTTTTCTAATCCTTTATTACTTAACCTAAAAATCTAACAAAACTCTTCTTTTCAACTTATAATTAGAAATCCTAGTTAAGAGCTTCCTTAATCCCTAAATTTCAAATTAGATTCTTTAAACATGGATCAAAGAATTTCTTTTTTTTTTTTTTATATATTATTTTTTTTTTTTTTCTAAAGAAAAGTAAATCTAAAAATAAAGTGGAAAAATCTAAAAAGAAATATAAAATCTAAAAGGAAAACCTTAAAAGAAAGTAAAAATCCTAAAAATAAAAGAAAAAACCTAAAAAGAAAGAAAAATCCTATGTTAGTATATCTACCCCCCCATACCTATCTCATGCATTGTCCTCAATGTATGCAAGATGAAATAATGCATGAAATAGGTAAAGGTAACAAGTCACTCCCTCGTCCTCTTTGGACCCGCAGTGGTACTGGGTCCAGCAGATTGTGTCCTCCTCAGCCTAGCCTCGATCCCATCCAAACGAGAGGATATCCTAGATGATTCCTCCTCCACTTTCTTCCTGAGCCTGAAATCACTTTCTCGGGTGAGGAAGGATGAAATGAGGAGGAGATGTTTAAATAGGGTAGGTAAAAAGTGGGATGTACAAAATTACCCCTAGGTCAAAACTTGAATTACAACCCTTGGTCAAAACTTTTGAATATGAAAGGAATCCTAGGGAGGAAAGAAAAAAAATCCTAGGGATGGAAAATTCTTTTCATGTACAAAAATCCCAAAAAAATTTTTATTTACAAAAAATGCAAAAGAAAAATATTTACAAAGAGGTTCCCAAATGATTTTCATGAA
Source organism: Agave tequilana (assembly GCA_038442645.1). Classification (NCBI taxonomy): domain Eukaryota; kingdom Viridiplantae; phylum Streptophyta; class Magnoliopsida; order Asparagales; family Asparagaceae; genus Agave; species Agave tequilana. Next base: position 46,314 of record JAVJIF010033231.1, on the reverse strand, counting down.
AAATGTATGGGAAAATATACAAATGGAAAGGTCACAAATAAATTGGGTCGGAAAGACCCAACTCGTGAACGTCGTGTGACAATGATTCTGTGGTGAAAAATGGCTTTAAGCGTTGTCCGTTTACAGTGAATTTATTGCCATTGGATGGATCAAGAATCTCGACTGCTCCGTGAGAAAAGACAGTCTGCACAATAAAAGGTCCTGACCACCTGGTACGTAGCTTACCAGGGAAAAGGTGGAGTCGAGAATTGTATAACAAACCTGTTGACCGACAACAAAAATCTTTCTGTGAATGGACTTGTCATGAAACAGCTTGGTCCTGTGCTTTGTAATCCGAGCGTTATCGTATACCTCGTTTCGTAGCTCCTCCAGCTCAGATAATTGCAGCTTCCTGAGAACACCGGCTTTGTCCAAGTCAAGATTCAGTTGTTTTAAAGCCCATAGTGCACGGTGTTCTAACTCAACGGGCAAGTGACATGCTTTTTCAATATAACTCGATACGGAGACATACCGAGGACAGTCTTGTAAGCGGTCCTGTATGCCCATAAGGCATCAGTCAGTTTGGCGGACCAATCCTTACGATTCTGTCCTACGGTCTTCTCCAGAATGAGTTTTATCTGTCTGTTTGTGACCTCAACTTGCCCATTGGTCTGAGGATGATAAGCCGTGGACAATTTATGAGTGATAGAATATTTCCACATCAAGGCTTCAAAAGCCCTATTGCAGAAATGACTTCCATTGTCGCTCAGTATCGCACGGGGGGCTCCGAAGCGTGAAATGATGTACTCTCTTAAAAATTTAATGACAACTTGGTTGTCATTAGTCCTTGTAGGAATCGCTTCGGCCCACTTAGAAACATAATCTACGGCTACCAAGATGTACTGGTTTCCGTAGGACAGAGGAAAGGGTCCCATAAAATCGATGCCCCAGAGGTCGAAAATTTCGACTTCCAAGATGGGTGTGAGGGGCATCATGTTCCTTTGTGTAATCCGACCCGTCATCTGACATCTATCATCAAAGCTTGCAAAAGGTAAAGGCATCCTTAAAGAGAGTGGGCCAGTAGAATCCACTCTGAGCACTTTTTCCGCAGTTTTTCGTGGACCAAAGTGTCCACCGCAAGCTAACTTGTGACAGAATGTCAAGACACTCTGATGTTCATCCTCCGGAAGGCATCTTCGAATAATTTGGTCAGGACAGTATTTAAATAAATACGGCTCATCCCAAAAGAAGAACCGCATTTGTCTCAAAAACGGTGTTTCTCTTGTCCTGACCAATGGGAAGGAATTTGCCTGGTAGCAAGGTAATTTACAATATCGGCATACCAGGGCTCTCCACTCATCGCAAGAATGTGCTCATCAGGAAAGTCTTCATTAATCGGTATTTCTCATGAGGAGCGTTTGGGATCCTTGACAAATGATCCGCAACCACGTTCTCAACGCCCTTTTTATCCTTTATCTCCAAGTCAAACTCTTGCAAAAGAAGGATCCATCTATCAATCTTGCCTTTGCGTCCTTCTTTTGCATCAAGTACCTCAGGGCGGAGTGGTCAGTAAAAATGATGGTCCTGGACCCTAGCAGATATTGTCGGAACTTCTCTAACGCAAAAACGACTGCCAAAAATTCTTTTTCAGTGGTCGTGTAATTCAGCTGGGCGTCGTTAAGCGTTCTGCTAGCATAGTATATCACGTGCTGCCTGTTTTCAATACGCTGTCCTAAAACAGCGCCTATCGCAAAGTCAGAGGCATCGCACATAATTTCAAATGGCTTGGTCCAGTCCGGTGCAGATATTATCGGCGCAGAGACAAGTCTATCCTTCAGCTCTTTCCATGACTTTAGACATTCTTCATCAAAGATATAGGGTACATCTTTTCCTAGGAGATTTGTTAAGGGTCTCGCAATGTTGCTAAACCCTTGAATGAATCTCCTATAGAAGCCAGCGTGCCCTAGAAAAGATCTAATGTCCTTCAAACATTGTGGTTCAGTGAGCTTGGTGATAACCTCCACCTTGGACTTGTCTACCTCGATTCCAACGCTTGATATCTTGTGTCCCAATACAATTCCGTGCTTAACCATGAAGTGACACTTTTCCCAATTAAGTGTCAAATTCTTTTCCGTGCATCGTTGTAAAACCATCTTCAGGTGGTATAAGCACTGCTCAAATGTATCCCCATATATAGAAAAATCATCCATAAAAATCTCTAAAATTTCTCCACCATGTCCGAGAACAAGCTCAACATGCAACGTTGAAACGTTGCTGGAGCATTGCAAAGACCGAAGGGCATCCTACGGTATGCAAAAGTTCCGAAGGGACAGGTGAAGGTCGTTTTTTCTTGGTCCTCGGGCGCAATAGGGATCTGATTATATCCTGAATATCCATCCAGGAAACAATAATACTCATGCCCCGCCAATCTCTCTAACATCTGATCAATGAACGGAAGTGGGAAGTGGTCTTTACGTGTGGCGCTATTCAATTTCCTATAATCAATACAAACTCGAATCTTCGTTGGAAGACGTGTTTTATAATTCCTTATTCTCATTCTCCACAACAGTAAAGCCAGCTTTCTTCGGCACAGCGTGAACAGGACTAACCCATTGACTATCAGAGATGGGATAGATAATCCCATTGTCTAATAGTTTCATTATCTCAGATTTAACAGCTTCTTGCATGATAGGGTTTAGTCGACGCTGTGGATCTCTTTCGGCTTGGCATCTTCCATCAAGTGAATTCTATGTTGGACAATCGTAGGACTAATTCCCTTAATATCAGCCATCGTCCAGCCAATGGCTTCTTTATTCTCCCTTAGCACAGTCAATAAGTCCTCTTCTTGTTGTTCCGTAAGATTGGATGCAATGATAACCGGAAAGGATTCTTTATCATCCAAATACTTGTACTTGAGATGACCAGGAAGAACCTTAAGCTCAGCAGAAGGGACAGGATCTATAACAGGTTGCTCATGGTGCAAGGGAAGAATAGAAGTGGACTTAGTACTCTTTTCAGCATTTGTTCCAACAATCTGATCAAGAGTTAGATCATCAGCTTCTAACTCGAATTCCTCTTCAGATTCGTACTCCATCTCCTCCACGTGTTCGCTTGTCAATCCTTCTATCAAGTTGACATCAAATGAGTCACTCTCCACATCCCTTGGCTGCTTCCCCAGATGGAAGACATTCACCTCCTTCGTCATATCTCCGAACGTCAGCCGCATCGATCCATTTCGGCAATTAATGATCGCATTCGCTGTGGCTAAAAAGGGACGTCCTAGAATGACTGGAGTTTGCGCTCTGTGATTATGTACGGGTTGTGTTTCCAGAACAACAAAATCAACGGGTAGATGAATTCCCCCACCCGTATTAATACATCCGTAATTTCCCCTTTGGGAATCTTAACAGAGCGATCAGCAAGTTGAATAGTCATTTGGGTTGGACGAAGATTGCCTAACCCAAGCTGTTGGTACACAGAAAAGGGAAGAAGATTGATGCTAGCTCCCAAGTCTAGCAAAGCCCTATTGACTGTGGTCTGCCCTATGATACAAGAGATGGTAGGGCTCCCTGGATCCTTGTACTTTACAGGGATTGGACCATTAAGCAATTCACTCAGGTTTGAAGCCAAAAAGACTTTTTTAGGGACATTTGCCTTCCTTTTCTTAGTACACATCTCTTTTAAAAACTTGGCATAGGATGGTACTTGCTGAATAGCATCCAAGAGAGGGACATTGATTTGCACTTGATTAAATATCTCTCTGATCTTCTCCATATGAGCATTATTCTTATGATTTGTAAGCCTATTCGGGAATGGGGCAATAGGCTTATAAGTCTGCTCATCAACTTTCTCTTTTCCTTTTGATTGAGACGTGGAGGGTTGTGAACTTGATGAAGGAATATTTTGCAAAGGTTGAACTGGAACAGAAGTTGATGGATTCGACACAGATTTTGGAACAAATTTTGGAGACTGATTTGAGACCTTGTTGTCTACATGTTTTTCCAGACCTAAGGATGTGAATGGCTTGACATTGGCTTTGGCTCGGGCCTAGGTCTTCAACTTCATGTAGAGGAAAATGGGCTCTGGGATTAGGCACAGGTTGGCTAGGCAGCATTCCTTTTTGCCTTTCAGTCAAGGAATTAGCCAACTGTCCTATTTGGATTTGCAGTTTATTCATGTCCTGCTGCTGATTGTTCATCATTGCAGCTTGTGTTTTGGACAAAGTCTCAATCATTTTTCTCCAATTCTGAAATTTTTCTATCTGAAGGATTGGGTGGTGGATGCTGTTGTTGTTGTTGATATTGGGGTTGAAAATTGGCTTGATATGGCACAGAATTTTGGAATGGTTGGAATCTAGGTGGACTCTGATATGAATTGAAATTTGGTGGGTTTTGATGGTAAGTGGGTGGATGTGCCTGAGCAGGGTATTGCTGATGTGGAAATGGTTGTCTCGACTGCTCAGGTCCAGACTGACTCCATGAGAAGTTAGGATGGTTACGCCACCCTGGATTGTAGGTCTTGGAATAAGGATTGTATGGAGGTCTGGAATACGCTGCATTCATACTCTCCTGGAAATTTGAGAGTAATACACAGGACACTCTTCCAACACATGATTCAGATCATGGCAAAAAGTACAACCCGGGTGAATTATAGGTGCAGAGCTAGCCATACGTGGTGGGCTACCTACTAATGATGGGTTGACTTGACTAACGACAGAATTTCCCTTGATTCCAGCAATTCAATCCTCTTCATCAACTGCGTGATCTTAGCTTCAGCTGCTATTGAGGATCCTATAGAATGTAAACCAGATCTGGAAGTTGTTGGTGTGGGTTTCTCAGAGCAGGATTCCCACTGGATAGTTTTTCTCCGCTAAAGCCTCAAAAAGGTCCCAGCCCTGGTCTTCATCTTTCTTAAGAAATTCTCCTTGACACATGGTTTCAAGGAGAGTCTTAGTCTGATAGTCCAGCCCATCATATATAATCTGGCATTGGCGCCACTTCTCTATACCATGATGGGGACACAGGGCTACTAAATCCTTAAAGCGCTCAAAGTACTTCCAGAATGGCTCATTGGGCTCTTGTTTGAATTGCATGATATTTTTGCGCATGAGGGCTGTCTTATGGATGGGATAAAATTTTTTAAGAAAAACCTTGACAAAGTCATCCCAAGAAGAGATTGAGCTGACAGGAAGACTGTACAGCCACTTCTTCGCAATATCCTTTAGTGCAAATGGGACAAATCTAAGTCTCACAGCATCCTCACTTAACTGGGAAATCCTCATCATGAGGCATACTTCTTCAAACTCTCGTATGAAGATGTAAGCATCCTCAGATTCTAACCCGTGAAATCGTGGTAGAGTGTTTATAAACTGTGGTTTCAACTCAAAATTATTGTCATTCGTGTTTGGGAGGAGAATGCAGGATGGAATGGATGTGCGGATCGGATAGAACTTGTCCTGCAGCGACACGTTGGCAGTCATGATTGTGTCGAGTGGTGGTGTATGTGGCAGTGTAGAAACTCTCACAAGCCTCGCAGAAATTGGTTCCCTATACCACTCTCGCATACAAATACACAATCAACGTGCACCTTTCAAACAAGCGGAAAATGAAAAATAACAGTCAAGAACAAGAAAAATCAATCCAAGCTTTCTAGGGTTTCTGGTCCTAGGTGACTCCTAAATAGACTGTCCACAGGAGGTTCGGTGCAGACACTGACTATAAGCAAATCGGCCAGGGAAGGGTAAGGTTGGTGGGAGGTTTTCCGTCCGGAGACGTTCCTTAATTAAGTAACCACCTTCCTTCGGGCTTTCGGCCCTCAACCCTTTCCTAGACACCGATTACACAGAAGTCACTTTCCAACACTTTTCCCCCTAGGAAAATCTCCTAAGCGAGTCCGGATGTCCCTAGGGGCCAACGTCTAGCAATTTTAATTAGAAGCTTAGGATAGTGAATGCGTGGGGAAAATGGTTTGTGGGCTAAGGAAGGGGTGATAAAATCCCCACCTTATCTTTGTTATGGGATTTGCCCTTATCGTTGATTCGTGCAAGTGTACGATATAAGCAACCAAAATTCACTCAAAGCAGAATTAAATCATACAACGAGTGAGTCCTAGTCTATATGCTATGCTTCACGTACCTTGTCCCACGCGCTCTTCAACAGTAAAATTGAAAGAAATTGAAAGACACGTGCCTATAATGCAATATGTCTAAACAATTTTTATCAATTAATCACCAATCTTTTACTGTTGATTAACAAGTATCAGGTGAAAAAATACAAGATTTCAGGTATATAGGCAGCAGTTTTTAGCAAAGCAGCAGGCCCTGCAGAAAACTGGTTAGTAGTGAACTCCTCTGTGCCGCGTTTTCCTGGCTTTTTCCGTGGAAACGCGGCACTTTGGAGGGATCCTGGTCTCTGCTTTCGAGAGCAGAGGCCCAGGTCCGCTTATATGATTCTGCTGTGCAAAGTTTTCTGAATCTTCAACCTGTACCTGCAACAGAGAAGATATATTGTTTAGTTTCTCACTTGTAAAATACCGTTGCTCTCCCCGGCAACGGCGCCAAAATTTTGATTGATAAATTCACAAGGTATATGATGTATTTGTACAAGAATCAGGTATTTAAGAGATGGTTTAGGGTTTAGAATTCACCTTTGATCTTGTTTACTTTGAATATGTAAGAATTATACCTTGTTTCAATCTTTCGTTATAGCAAGTAGCTAAAACGAGTCGTACCACGAGGAGAGCAAGCGTAGAAGCTTTCACGATACTAGTGAGACAAGAAACAATACTCTTCTTTGTTAATCACACAAGAGAAAACAATATACAAGAAGTTGTGGATTGGTTGTGGTGCATTGTGAAAAAGAAGTGCAATGAATGAAGTGTGATGAAGTAAAGAAAAGAAAAGAATACTAGAATGAAATGTGTAAACTCTCTTGATTAGAAAGATGCATGGCTAGCATTACTCAACCTCCTTGCTAACTACTATACTCTTTTGTTGATTACAATATTGTCTCATCAAGAATCATAGACAATTGAAAGTACTTGCATGTTTCAAGTGTGGTATTCTTTCTTTGAAGACTTAGTGTTCCTTTTAGTTAGTTGGCTAGAAATCTCTTCTTGAATACTAGGTTCTCTTACTAGGTGTGCAATGAGGAAATATAGGCTTGGTACTCATTTAATGCAAAGGTTAGAAGAATCAAACTCTTTAGGACTTCAAAGCTTAACTACAAAGTTAGCTTGAAGTGCTTGAGTTGTTCTTGCTACTCTAATGACACAATCAATGGTAATCCATCCTTTTAATCCAATCAAATGCTCTTTATAAGAGATACACAATTCATCTAGAGATCTTACAAGCAATCACCAAAGGATACAACATACTCCATTAGAATTTACAAGAAACTTGAAATCATGCAAGAATTAAAGAATACAATCAACTAGAGCTAGTAGTAGCTAGGTGAGATTAGCTAGCCATGCATTCAAGAAACTAGCCCTCCATTACACTAACAAGAAAGCTATAATTCTTCATGAAATCAAAGATCTAAACAACTCAACTAGAATTAAACTAGAATTAGAATTAAATGCAAGAATTAAAAGCATAAGAAGAGAAAGCATACTCAATTCTAGTAAAAAGAAGATGAGAGCTCCATTGAATCTTTGCTTCAAGGTTGTCACAAGTCTTGATTACAATCTCTCAAGTGAAGAACTCTCTCTCAATTTAACTAGAGATCAAGGAGGAAGGAGAGAAGAGCTAGAATCCTAAAACAAAAATTACAACTAATCCAAAATTTTCCCTCTCTCTTCACTTTCACTGGAGCTCGCACAGATCTCTGATCAGGTATTTATAGGCAAAGTTGAGAATCTCATCAGATCTTAACCGTTGGCACGAAATCCGAGGCCCAACGGCCCTCGGATTGCCGCGGATTGCCGCCAGATTGCCGCCAGATCTGGGCCGTTGGCTCGGATCTTTCTGGTGGGATCTGGTGGTTAAGTTGTTGGCCACGTGGACTGGTTGGATCTTGCAGTTGGCGCTCAGATCTTGGTGAGATCTGATTTGATTCTTTGGCTAATTTTTATTAACCCCCTTAATTATCACAATTAAGGTGGTTAATTACTTTTCCTCTTTAAAGTGGAGATCTGCAAAAATTAGAGAAAACATGGGTTAAAAATCATATTTAATATGCAATATGCAAGGTATAAAGGCGGTATAAAATGCAAATATATGGTATAATCACACCCCCATACCTAGCTTTTGCTCGTCCTCGAGCAAAATAAAAAAAAAAGAAAGAAAATCCTAACTAATTATTACACCACTTTCGTAGGTGACACGATTGCACTGAGCATGTGCAACAAGCCGTTAAACCTCTAGGTTACCCTAGAGGAGGAGTGTTGTCTCCTGAGGGTTTTCAGCGGATTACACCCACAAAATCCAAAAAGAAAATAAAAGGGTTAGTGAAATTTTTGATCCATGCTTTAAAGATTTTAATTTGACCTATAGGTTTCAGGTTACTCAAAACTTTTCATTCCTCTTATAAGTATCTAATTAGAGTTTTGTTTTCATTTTAGGTTAAGATTTTCGGGAAAAGATAAAAACCTGATTCTGCATCAATCTTAGGATATTTACATCTATAAATAAGGATCTCTCTCAGACTAAGTTCATTTATTTACTTATATGTATAATATATATATATATTTTTTTTTTTATATATATATGTGTATATACAATGTTTATTTATTTACATTCCCTTATCATCCTTAGTTTCCTAGTCTACCCATGTAGCGAGCTTCTTACCGATGACTCCCAGACCAGACGGTCTTAGGGCACCAGATGAGAATATATCCCTCGGGTTCGAAGACTCGAGTAAACTAGGTCACTTAGGAATCTAAGGACTTAACCACTTTTAGGCGTGATCGGTAATGCTTCCTGAGGCACGACTAACCAGCTTAATCAGTGGCTAAGTATTTATTCTCACCTTTAGGCGTGACCAGCAATGCTTCATGAGGCACGGCCAACCAGCTTAATCGGTGATTTTTTTTCTTTTTTTTCTTTTTTTTTTTTTTTATTTATCTTATTTATATACACACATTTTTTTTTTTTTATTATTTATATATATATATGCAAATAAAGTCACTAAGTCTTTGATTATTCCTTCAATATGTTCAATGTTCATATCTAAAGAAAGAATTGAAATCAAGTAATTTTTCTAATCCTTTATTACTTAACCTAAAAATCTAACAAAACTCTTCTTTCAACTTATAATTAGAAATCCTAGTTAAGAGCTTCCTTAATCCCTAAATTTCAAATTAGATTCTTTAAACATGGATCAAAGAATTTCTTTTTTTTTTTTATATTATTTTTTTTTTTTTCTAAAAGAAAAGTAAAATCTAAAAATAAAGTGGAAAAATCTAAAAAGAATATAAAAATCTAAAAGGAAAACCTTAAAAGAAAGTAAAAATCCTAAAATAAAAGAAAAAACCTAAAAAGAAAGAAAAATCCTATGTTAGTATATCTACCCCCCCATACCTATCTCATGCATTGTCCTCAATGTATGCAAGATGAAATAATGCATGAAATAGGTAAAGGTAACAAGTCACTCCCTCGTCCTCTTTGGACCCGCAGTGGTACTGGGTCCAGCAGATTGTGTCCTCCTCAGCCTAGCCTCGATCCCATCCAAACGAGAGGATATCCTAGATGATTCCTCCTCCACTTTCTTCTGAGCCTGAAATCACTTTCTCGGGTGAGGAAGGATGAAATGAGGAGGAGATGTTTAAATAGGGTAGGTAAAAGTGGGATGTACAAAATTACCCCTAGGTCAAAACTTGAATTACAACCCTTGGTCAAAACTTTTGAATATGAAAGGAATCCTAGGGAGGAAAAAAAAAAATCCTAGGGATGGAAAATTCTTTTCATGTACAAAAATCCCAAAAAAATTTTTATTTACAAAAAATGCAAAAGAAAAATATTTACAAAAGAGGTTCCCAAATGATTTTCATGAAAAATGTATGGGAAAATATACAAATGGAAAGGTCACAAATAAATTGGGTCGGAAAGACCCAACTCGTGAACGTCGTGTGACAATGATTCTGTGGTGAAAAATGGCTTTAAGCGTTGTCCGTTTACAGTGAATTTATTGCCATTGGATGGATCAAGAATCTCGACTGCTCGTGAGAAAAGACAGTCTGCACAATAAAAGGTCCTGACCACCTGGTACGTAGCTTACCAGGGAAAAGGTGGAGTCGAGAATTGTATAACAGAACCTGTTGACCGACAACAAAAATCTTTCTGTGAATGGACTTGTCATGAAACAGCTTGGTCCTGTGCTTTGTAATCCGAGCGTTATCGTATACCTCGTTTCGTAGCTCCTCCAGCTCAGATAATTGCAGCTTCCTGAGAACACCGGCTTTGTCCAAGTCAAGATTCAGTTGTTTTAAAGCCCATAGTGCACGGTGTTCTAACTCAACGGGCAAGTGACATGCTTTTTCAAATATAACTCGATACGGAGACATACCGAGGACAGTCTTGTAAGCGGTCTGTATGCCCATAAGGCATCAGTCAGTTTGGCGGACCAATCCTTACGATTCTGTCCTACGGTCTTCTCCAGAATGAGTTTTATCTGTCTGTTTGTGACCTCAACTTGCCCATTGGTCTGAGGATGATAAGCCGTGGACAATTTATGAGTGATAGAATATTTCCACATCAAGGCTTCAAAAGCCCTATTGCAGAAATGACTTCCATTGTCGCTCAGTATCGCACGGGGGGCTCCGAAGCGTGAAATGATGTACTCTCTTAAAAATTTAATGACAACTTGGTTGTCATTAGTCCTTGTAGGAATCGCTTCGGCCCACTTAGAAACATAATCTACGGCTACCAAGATGTACTGGTTTCCGTAGGACAGAGGAAAGGGTCCCATAAAATCGATGCCCCAGAGGTCGAAAATTTCGACTTCCAAGATGGGTGTGAGGGGCATCATGTTCCTTTGTGTAATCCGACCCGTCATCTGACATCTATCACAAAGCTTGCAAAAGGTAAAGGCATCCTTAAAGAGAGTGGGCCAGTAGAATCCACTCTGGAGCACTTTTTCGGATCTGGAGCCCTTCGAATCTCCACCTGATCAGATCTGGAGCCCTTCGAATCCTCAGAATCCCAAGCGTAGCCTGAAGCTCTGATACCACTTGTTGTGCGCACCGACAACAACCAACAGAGAATCACACTATCTCCACAACCACAAAGAACACCCAAAATCACAGAAATCACAAGAGAAGAACGCACAATCACAAAAACAACGATTTAACGAGGTTCGGCCTGAATGCCTACGTCCTCGGGGCAATCTACGGAGAGAGTTTCAATTAGGAAGATGATTACAATAGCTCTGGATCTTTATGAACACAAGAGAGTCCGCAGCTTATTTTTCTCTAGGCACACTACCCTAGAAATTACAATTAGGGCTTAAATACATAACTTCCCGAAACAGCAGTTTTCAGCCTAGACCCGACTGTCGGTCGACCGGTCCGGTCGACCGACTCCCTCTTACGGTCGACCGGTCCGGTCGACCGAAACAACCCGAGAGTTGGGTTCCTGCAGAAAGCCTCTCCGGTCGACCGGTACGGTCGACCGAAACAACCCGAGAGCTCTGTCTTCTGCAGACAGAGTGTTGCGGTCGACCGGCCGGTCGACCGCTCAAATCCTGTGCACGTTGTGCACGTCGGTCGACCGGACCGGTCGACCGACCTCTGTCTTTTTCTGCTGCTGCTGCTTTTTCCTGCCCGCTGTTCCTTTGCCTTTCATCGTAAACTCCTTGGCAATCTTCAACAGCACCTGGCATGAATTCACCTCCTCTACTGTACTCTCTCCTCCAACAAAGACCTCAGTTTCAAATTTTTAGCCTAAATTTCATATTAAACTTCTCTAGGTCAAGGCAAGGTGTACGCATGATTTTCACTTAATGGGGGCGGAGATATTATGAACTAAAATTGAAAATTTATAAAATGAACAACACATTCCAAATTTGGATATTATCAAAAAAATAGAGGGGCGATCACTCTAAATTACAATGCTCCCTTCGAGAAGCCATACTCTGAAACCGTTGAATGATTGACTCATTGTCAATGCTGTCAAATATGTCCTTTTCAATATATGTCACCAAGCAATTATTTATCAACTCATCACCCATTCTATTACGCAATGAATTCTTAATAAACTTCATTGCAGAGAATGCTCGTTCGACGGTTGCAGTTGCAACGGGTAAGAGTAATGTCAGCTTCACAAGAAAATATGCCAAATTATAGGTCTTATCCCTCTTCAACTGAATCATGTTTTTAGCAAGCTCACCAATCTCTTTAATTTTAAAAAACTGTCTCTCAGAGCGAACATCAAGAATATAATTTTCAAGTTGGAAATCAAGTGTGCTAGCTCAACTGGAGAAAAATCTGATTTGTAAAACTCCGCAAATTGAATCAATTTTCTCTTATCAAAAGCGGAGAAAGAATCAGCTGGACTCAGACAAGCCATACATAATAACAACTCGGTGTTCACTTCATTAAACTGGTTATTCAACTCTTGAAGTTGCATATCTATCACTGCATTAAATACTTCAACACGATAATGATGAAGGCTCGTGCTTTCTATAAAATTGCGACGTGATCTCCCTCGAATAACAAATAAGTCTAACATATTTGGGACAATTATATGATGCTTATCACAAAATAAAAAAACTTCACCCAAAAGAGATTCCCAACCTCATCTCTCATCTTCTGTAAACGATGCTTAGAGAATTTAACAAGATTCATGCCATTCACAATTTCTTGATCTTTTCTCTATAATGCTTGTGATAAATCATTTGTAATTCCCAATATCATTTTCATCAAGTGCAAGCAAAATGCAAAATCAAAACACTGCATTGCATCTAACAAATCAGTTGCTTGCGCTTTATGTATTGAAAGTGTTCCATTCTCTGAAATAACCTCAAGCACGTCGATGACGGAAGAGAATAAATATATCAAGTTCACAAGTGTATCGAAATGAGAACTCCATCGCGTCTCTTCTAGTCTCTTTAATGTCCTTTCTCGATTCATACCTCCCCCAGTCATAATTTCTCCCTTACAGATCTCTTCAACAACTTTTTCAAATTGTTTTTCTCGAAGGATGTCCTTACGTTTGCATGAACCTCCAAGAACATTTGATAAAGTTGTAACCAAATTAAAAAATGAGCATATCTTCTTATAGTTTTCAGCAACAGCTACAAGTGTCAATTGGAGTTGATGAGCAAAATAATGAACATATAAAGCACTTTTATTCTCCTTCAAAATCAAACTTTTGAGACCATTAAATTCTCTTTGCATATTACTAGCGCTATCATAACCTTGTCCATGCAAGCTTGATATACTGAGCTCATGTCTAGAGAAAAGTGATTCAATAGCTGCTTTAAGAGATAAAAACTAGTATCAGCAATATGTTCAATCCCAATAATGCGCTCAATTACAGACCATTCTCTATCCACAAAACGCAAAGCACCAACTATTTGTTCTTTTACTGATATATCACAAGCCTCATCAACTAAAATAAAGAATAATTAGTCTTCAATATTACTAGCAATGATAGTTGTCGTCTCAATTGCAGCAGCATTGATAATATCTTTCTGAATTCTTGGTGATGTCAATTTTAAGTTTTCAGGAGCATTATTCAATACAACTTTATTGATTTCTTCATTATTTTCAGAAAGAAACTTTAACAGCTCTACAAAATTACCTTGATTTAGGGATTGTTCTGATTCATCATGACCACGAAAAGCCAATCCTTGGCATAAAGAAATCTAATGCAATCAACCGATGCAGTCAAACGAGTAAGGTAAACACTTCAAACTTGTTCAGATTGGTTAGCCAAACTCAACTCTACGTGTTGATCTTGATTCATAAGATCTTGACATTGTCGCAAGCATATGTTGTGCATGCTATTATGACCTCCAACATGTACATTGAATCTTTCTTTCGCTCTTTTCCAATTTGTAAACCCCTCACTAATGAATGAATCTCCACCTCCTTGATTATCATGCTCAGATTAAAAAAAAAAACAATATAAGCAATATGTTGTATTTTTTTTCTATGCTGTACTCTAACCAATTATTATATTCATTGAATCATGTAGCTTGAAACCTTCGTTTATCAGTTCTACATTGACTCCGAGGAAAATCATGATTCTTGGACTGATAAGGACACTTTTACAAATATGCTCTAGGACTCTCTCCCTATCATTAGGATCATATTCATAGATATTTTTTCTTAGCCTCGGTCACTAATAAGATCATCTAAATTGACCTCTTCTTGAGTATGTGTGTATTCGATGTTAAGACCCACATTGGAAGACGGCTCATCAATTCTTTTCTTTTTAAAGTATCTTTCCATAATTGTTTCAAATAAATTAACTGTCATTAATACAAAATATACATTAAACAATAACATAAAACACCTAATACACATTAAAACTAACAAGTTTACTAACTAAAATAACTTGGTAATAGGACGATAGATCAACTAAAAATTCAAACACCATTCACATATTACTAAAAAGTTTACAGGTGACAGAGTAAAATATGCTTAAAATTCAAAACTTCTTAATTATCACAATGAGAAGAAAGAAAATATAAAATTACCTTTGCAATTTTATCCCTAAAATATTTTAGATCATAATCAAATGACTGGATCGAGAATTTGTATGTCTAAAAATATAGATCTAACCAACTCACTACTTTCGGCCGTCCATTTTGCGCCGCTTGATGGATGGGCAAAAAGTATTCAAAACACTTGATTTTTGATTTATAAATACTTAAAATAATATAGATCAACTTCAATAGAGTAAATCTTGTATTCAAATGTCGGAGGGTTGTATTTGAGTTGGAAGGATTCAGGCTCAAATCCTTTTGGAAGGACACAAGTCTATCTCTATGTATTTGAGTCGGATCTGATAGAGATCAGGTTTATTTGATTTGATCTATTGAATCCAATGACCTACATGAAAGTTCTCACAGAAATCTGTGAGAACGGTTCTTAGGGGATCAACTCCAAATATATATATATATATATATATATATATATATATATATATATATATATATATATATAGGGGTTACTGTACCTCAGCCTGCGGCTGAGAGAACTCTCTCAGCCGGCGGGACGTGGCAACATCAGATCCATAAATCTGTCATAAATTTTGGCGGACAAAAACCTGAACAATCCCGCCTAATTTAATGTCAATCACCTCAACATTGTATTTTCCGAAAATACTCTCAATCACAACTTTTTACCTAATGTAAAAACATTTCCTTTTATTTTTACCATGGTCGCAGTATTTTTTAAAAAAGCGATGTATATGTATGCGACCTTGGTAATATTTTTTTAAGCCAATTTTTTTTTCATACACTATTTGTCGAACTCGTTCGCAGTAGTTTAAATTATAGTTGCAGATCTGTTCGACTTAGATCGTAGAGTTTTAATTTTTTTTTTGGTCTTTTATTTTATACGAATGCGACGTTGGTCGCAGTATATGAAAGGTCCTTTTTTTAATTACATACTGCGACATGGGTCGCAGTTGTCTCAATATGCGTTGTAGTGTCCTGCGACCATGGTCGCAGTGTATTTAACGTCATTTTTTTAATTCCCGGGTCGCAGTTGATTATGTTTGCACTGTAGTCTTATGCGACCTTGGTCGCAGTGTCGACCCGGGTCGCAGTTGTTTATATTTGCACTGTATACTTATGCGACCATGGTCACAGTGTCGACCCTGGTTGCAGTTGTTTATGTTTGTACTGTATACTTATGCGACCTTGGTCGCATTATTGACCCTGGTCGCAGTTGTTTATGTTTGCACTATAGATGATTGCGACCTTGGTCGCAGTGTAGACCATGGTCGCAGATGTCTATGTTTGCACTATAGACTTATGCGACCTTGGTCACAATGTCGTTCATTGTTTACATTTGCACTGTAAATAATTTATAAACAATAACCTAAATCCTATAAAGAGCGGTAAAAAAAGGGAAAAAAATAATAATAAATAATAACTTAAATCTGACAACGAGCGGTCCAAAAATTGCCTTGTGGGCAAATAATAATAAATAATAACGAAAGTTACCGAAAGAGTAGCTTTTCATAAAGGGTATTTAGTAATTTAACTTCTTCCTATAAGCGGGCCGCAAGTTAGTGGGGTGACAAAATTGAGCCACGTCACCGCAGGCTGAGAGAGTTCTCTCAGCCGCAGGCTGATATACATTTTTTTCATATATATATATATATATATATATATATATATATATATATATATATATATATATATATATATATAGGGCTTACTGTACCTCAGCCTGCAGGCTGAGAGAGTTTTCTCAGCCTGCGGGCGTGGCAACATCACCGCCCCACATCTGTAAAAAAATTTGGCGGACAAAATCCTATAAAATCCCGCCCAATTTAATGCCAGTCACCTCAACATTGTATTTTCCGAAAATACCCTCCCTCACAACCTTTTACCTTATTGTAAAAAAATTGTCTTCCAAAAAATTTACAGCTCTAAAACTTCAACCGGCGGTTCTGATCCAATTAGTTCTTTTCCTTCAAAAATTTGATCCGTTTTTTAAAAACATATTTGCAACTGATGGCGCCTAAGAAATCATCCGTCGAAAAAGGTACTACAAAAATGATATTTTCAAAAATTTTTAGGGTTTGTGTATTTTAATAGTTTTAAAATTTTTTTCAAGAATTATTTCTGAAGTCGCATGTTTTTTTAATTTTTTTTTAAATATTGGAACCATGATCGCAATTAAGAAAGAGATTTTCAAACTTTAGACGATAAAGGTCCTATTTTTTGAAAGTTTTTATTATTTACTTCTATTTTACTGTGTCGCAGTTCAGATCTGTGCGACTTTGGAATTTTTTTTTTTTACCTTTACTTGTAGACAAATGCGACGTAGGTCGCAGTATATGAAACTTACTTTTTTTTTCTTACATACTGATGACATGGGGTCGCAGTTGTTTAAATAAGAGTTGTAGTCTCAAGTCTTCACCAAGGTCGCAGTTTATTTTAAATAATATGTTTTTATCAAATTTGTGTCGCAGTTGTTTGTTTGAACTGTAGTCTTATGCGACCTTGGTCGCAGTGTTGACCCGGGTCGCAGTTGTTCTGATTGCACTGTAGTCTTATGCGACCTTGGTCGCAGTACATGTAGTGCGACTCTAGATTGCAGTGTAGTCCGGGTTCTAGTTGTTTTTCTTTTTGCAATGCATGACTGCGACCGAGGTCGCAGTTTATTAAAAAAACAATATGCTTTTTATTCCCTTATAATTTTTAAATAATCATTGGTCTAAAGTGCTTAATTTTTCTTCCTACGTAGGTAAACAACAGATACAGGTTCGTCCTCTGAGATCAAGCATAAAACCAATGTGCCAGTTAATGAAGAAATTTAAGAAGTACATACAGGCTGATTTCGTAGAGGCGATGAAGAATACCCCATTTGGCCCAATCTTCATGGCGTTCTATAATGAAGAATTTGGGGCTGAAAAGGCTCTAAAATCAAACGTTGCCGTACTGCGTATTTTAGACCAGTATGACAGGAATAAAAAGACCTTTACAATTGGGGGCAAAGAGATTGAGTTAACAGTGGAGGATGTTGCCCTAACTTTTGGTCTACCTGTCAATGGGGCAGATTTTGTGATGAATAAGACATGTACGATGAAAGATAGAGGGGTTATAAAAATTTTTTTCCCAATATAAAGAAGATCACAAAAGTATCTATTGAAGATGCTTTGGATGATCTTCTTGTCAAGAGAAGGAAGAGGGATATATTAGATGTGACACCGGATGAACAATCTGAGCAGCAATTGTCTATAAATGAAATTATAAGAGACATAAATAGACTTGCAGCTCAAGACTTTACCACATTAGTCATCCTATACATGTCGGCCACTCTTTTCTTCTCTGGCAGTAAATGCACGGTGCCGTGGTATATTGTGGAACAGATTGCCAATATGCAACTGATGAGGACAATATGCTGGGCAAAAAGCTGTTTGGCAATTCCTGATTGACTCAATGGACATCTTCAGGCAAACCACGTACGAGCTGCAAGGATGCTCCGTGCAAATTATTGTAAGTAGAAATCTCAAATTTGGCCAACATTGTATGAAATTTACCCATAAATTGAGAAAATTTGTGAAAACTAATTTAATTTTTCATTTTTGCAGTATTGGCTGTGTGAGAGGGCACCTATTTTTGAGCAGAGGTCTGGTTTGGAAGAAAAAACCCCACGCGCAGTAAGATGGGACCTCCAAAATATTAGCAGATCTCTACTTGAAGTTGATCTAAAAAAGATTGACAGTAATATTATAAGTTAAACTTCTTTTTATGTGTAGTACAAATAAAATGCGACCATAGTCGCAGTATTGAGCTGCACCTTTCGCAGTTCGTTTTCTGCCTGACAAATAATGTGCGATCATGGTCGCATTCTCTTGAAAATACCCTTTTCAACAGAATTGCGACCATGGTCGCAGTGTGAGCTGCATGTCTTGGCAGATAAATTTGTGCACGACAAACATACTGCGACCATGGTCGCATTCTTATCCAAAATATTTCATAAATAAACTGCGACCATGGTCGCAGTATCATTATTTCATTGTTTTATTTTTAGCTTACCTTTTTCTGTTTATTTTCAGATTTTGAGTCGAATGGCCAACATCTCTAATGATGAAAAAAATATGGTTGGCCTTCCTGTTGAAGGGGAAGAGGAGGAGGAAGAAGAAGTAGCAGAAGATGAAGGTGAAGATGAAGAAGAAGAAAAAGAAGAAGAAGAAGGTGAAAGTGAAGGAGATGAAGGAGGCCATACATATAATGAAGCTGACATCCCGGCGGAAAATGAGCCAGAACCGGCTGAAACGAGTGAGCAAGAACCAATTTTTGAAGGTTATTTGCCACCTCCACCGGATGTTCAAGCAGAAGAAATAAAACATTTGAGGTCTGAAAATCAGCACTTGAGAGATTATGTTTCTCAGCTTGAAAAAAAAATTGAAAATATGGAGACTGAGAAAAGACTCAAGGTTGAATTAAAATTAAAAAGGAGAGAAAAAAGAGAGAAGAAAAACCAAAAAAAGGCAGCAGATGAAATTAAAGGTTAAAGAAGAGGAAGAAGAAGAGTGCTTGAGAGCAGCCGCTGCTGCAAAGAAGAAGAAGGAGAAGAAGAGGGAAGAAGAGAGAAAAGGAGAACAGGAGGAGAGAAGTGGAGGAAGGAGAGGAGAAGGAGAATAGAAGAAGGGAAGATGAGGAGAATGAAAGGAGGAAGAGGGAAGAGGAAGAGAAAGAGAAGGAGAAGAAGAGGGAAGAAAGAGAAGGAAAAAGGAGAACATGAGGAGAGAAGTGGAGGAGAAGGAGAAGGAGAATAGAAGAAGGGAAGAGGAGGAGAATGAAAGGAGAATGAGGGAAGGAGAGGAGAAGGAGAAGAAGAGGAGGGAAAATGAGGAGCAGGAGAAGGAGAAGAGGAGGGAAGAGGAGGGGCAGGAGAGGAGGAGGAGGGAAGAGGAAGAGAATGAGAAGAAGAGGAGAAATGCGCAGATGGAGAACAAAAGAATGAAGGAGCAGATGGAGAAGCAGGCTGAAAAGGAGAAGAAGAAAAAAACTGGAAGAGGATAAAATAATGGGTTCTGAATCTATTTTAAATTTTTATGGGGAAGATATGCAAAATTTTCTGTGGATATAGTCAAATGATTCAAGAACCCCAAAAAGATAGTGCTTCTGAAAAAATTCAAGAACATACTCCGCTCAGAAGCAATCCTCAAAAGAAGCTGTTTTGGAAACCTCTAAAGGAACAATAGAGAGGGGAGTCAAAGAACGCAAGCGCGCTGAAAGAGATCGCGATGACTCCGACTTTGTTTATCCAAAACAGAAGAAGAAAAAATGAAAATCCTCTTCCACAGCCTGCGGCTGCGAGTTCTACCGCTGGTTTCGGCGACAAAGAGATTTCCTCTACTGAGCCAAAATCGAGAGAATTGATCGAAACCACATCATACAGAATTCTGCAGCCCCATCAACAAGCTCTTATAAAAAATTTCTTCGACAAGTCCTACTCTGAGTAAGTTAATTCATATCAAAAATTTTCTGTTATACCTTTATATAAGAACAATTAAATTACTAACTTTGTTTTGTTTTTGAATATCTTGCAGTTCTACTGCGTATCAGGATGCCGACGATAATGCATCATCATTTCAAGGAATGACATTGAGGACCTGATGTTCAGTAGAGACTTAGATGCAAATATAATTCATTTCTACATACAGCATCTTGAGAAAAGAGAGATTAAGAGCATATTCTTCCGAAGCGAAGCTTGGGTAAAAATCTACTTTCTCCTTTACGGTTTAATGTAATATCAACTCTGGAACAGATTACTAATATTCTCTATCTCTGTGTAGGCATAAATCATGTACTGCGACTAAGGTCGCAGTGTATAATTAAAATGTACTGCTACTAACACATATACTGCGACTAAGGTCGCAATTTATAATTAAAATGTATTGCTACTAACTCAGGTACTGCGACAAAGTAACAGCTGCGACCTGCGACCAAGTCGGAGCTGCGACCTGCGACCAAGGTCGGAGCTGCGACCAAGGTCGCAGTTTATAATTAAAATGTACTGCTACTAACTCATGTACTGCGACTAAATAATATACTGCGACTAAGGTCGCAGCTGCGACTAAGGTAATTAAAAATATTGCGACTAAGTCATGTTCTCTATCACTGTGTAGGCATGTACTTCGACTAAGTCGCAGCAGTTTTAAAATATGATAGTAAGAAACGCTGCGACCCTTGATCGCAGTGTCTGTCTTGACTTAATGACTCCTAATTTTAATTAATTTTTTGTTATATTTTAAATTCATTTTGTATTTGATTTAAATTTTTTTTCTTGTCCGCAGCACGGTGTTGTAAATAAAATTGAAGATCTGGAAGGTCATTTCATCAAGCAGAAGCTGTTTGAAAACTGGACAGCTGACGTGCAGTAAATGTTCTTCCCGATCAATCACAAACATAGTGCCGACGAGCCGGGATTTCACTGGACCTTGCTGGTATTCGATTGCTCCACAGAAGAGTGGATTTTTTTACAACTCTTTGGTCCCAGCTGACAAAAAAGGTAGTATACACAAAGCTTTACCAAAGAGATGAAAGAATAATGGTGAGTTGAAATTTAATATTTTGATTACTGAAAACTTGCAATTAATTTGATTAATACTATTTTTGTTCCTATGACATTGCAGAAAGAAAGATTATTAGAGATTTTTGAGATTCATTCCAAAAAATTAATGAGAAAAATTAAAATAAAATACGCAAAATGCCCCCAACAAGCAAACATGTATATAAATTTTTGACATCTAATTTCATTTCATATTTTCTACTTTTTTTAGTACAAAATCTAATTTCATTTAATGATTGCTCTATGGAAATTTCAGTGTGTTGATTGCGCTATATATGTATGCAAGTACATGGAAAGCATAGCGTCTGGCTATCGTCTATCAGCTGTTGATGCTGTACGGTTGCTGGTATACAGAAACTAAGAAGTGAGCTTGCATACATGATACTTACAGATGTAGAGAAGAGTTGGGATGAAGAACAGAAATTTATACGACATACGACATATGAAGACTGATAGTGACAAATTATTGATATACCACAATTTTTTTTTTTATAAATGTAAAAAAATATTTCAAGTGCAATTCATTGCATAATTTTTTTGTTGTATTGATTTAATTTATACACATTTATATACATTTATTTATTATAAGTTCCATTGATTATTTACAGTCTTCATTTGTTACAACTTGGCTTTTACTATTGCATACTGATATTAGAAACAAAATACCTTCATTAATTGTGTTAATCAACAAAAAACACTGCGACCTTCGTCGCTATGCGTGTTAATATAAAGGAAACAACTACCTAACGTACAACGACTTAAGTCTTCACCATCTCAAAATTCTAAAAAGAAGGTTGCGACTTTGGTCGCAGTTGATAGCCGCAGCCTTAGTAAAAATACAATGCGACTTGGTCGCAGTTGATGGCGGCAATGTTTTAATCAACAATAACACTGCGACCTTGGTTGCTATGCGTGTTAATATTAAGGAAACACATACCTAACGTACTGCGACTTAAGTCTTCACCATCTCAAAATTTTAAAAAGAAGGTTGTGACAGTTGATAGCCGCAGTCTTAATAAAATACAATGCGCCCTTGTTCGCAGTTGATGGCGGCAATGTTTTAATCAACAACTACACTGCGACCTTGGTCGCTATGCGTGTTAATATAAAGGAAACACCTACCTAACGTACTGCGACCTAAGTCGCAGTACATGTAGTGCGACCCTAGATTGCAGTTGCTGGCCATCTTTATCAATAACAACACTGCGACCTTGGTCGCAATTAACCATGTACACTGCGACCAAAGTCTCTGACTACATTATGTACAAAAAAAATTAAACTATAAAGTAGAATTTTGTAGCATAAAACTTTAAAGTACAAGTACATACAGAAATAATACAGTAGAAATCAAAGAATGATAATAAATCTGATTATAATTACACGCCAGTGTCAGAATGCGACTTAATCTCTCTTACACTGTGCGACCCTAGTCCCACTTCATAAAAAATTGAAGTCTTTGTTCCTTCAAGATGGAGGCAACCCAAACCTATTCTTCTGCCAATAAAAAAAATAAATAGTAAGAATTTTAAAGATTAATCGTTATAAAAAAAATGATTAACAGTTTAATGTAATATACCATTAACTGACAACCAGTCCTGTAATGGCCCAGCTCTTGGCAGTTACCACATCTTCGATGCTTAACTTCCTTCTGATATATAGAATTTTCAAAACCAGACTTAAGCCTGGATGCAGCTCTAGGTCTCCCCTTGGTTGGTACAGGACCAATTGGATCACATATATTCAATTCTTCACCATCTCGCAATATGACAACGGATCCACTGGAAACAACGGCAGTCTTAGGATGTGATGAATGATCATTTCCTGACATTGCTCTGTATTCTCTAGCGATATCTTGGGCAAAACTTTCCAAAACTCCCTCCAACTTTGAAATATTTTCATCAGAATCAGCGACCATGTCAGAATTGCATTAAATTTTGAACGAACTGTCCACAATCTAGCCGTCCGTGGAGTGCCTTGACTGGAAAAGGCCTCATGCCATTTTCAATTGCAACGTTTTTTTGTAACGAGCATCCAACCTCCATCTCTGAAGTATATATGATTCCGGTATATGTGTAACGTGATTGCGCCACAAATACACAGAATATGTCTACATAGGATACCATCTGTTTTTAAATAACGAGCAACTGCAAGAAACATGAGTTCCTCTCGCTTATCATAACTGATCTTTTCCCACCTGTCTTTTGATTCTGAAAAATTACCAACCAAATATGTTGATCCAGGTTTGTCATGTTCCACCTCTTCTGAAAACAGTGTCATTACAACTGCCCATTCCTTTTGGAATAACTGAAAAATTTTCGGTGTATACAACTTCGAAACCTGTATCTCATATGGATTGGATGTACAATTGGGCACAGAATTCAAACCCCTAAAATCTTGAAGAGATTCAGATGCACGACGGGAAGCAACGACTTTATCATATTGGTGAACAATTCCCACTAGTTTAGTGTTTGAGTTAACAAAACCATCAAAGAAGGAATTAATACTCTCGGACCTCTGACTGGTTGTCATTCCAGCACAGAAAACATCCTGAGATATGCATTAACCCAATGTCCACGAAGCCTGTACACTTCATCAACCAACTGTCATCTTATTCTTCAAACTGATATTTTTCACTCATCAGACGCCATCGTTCCTCACAAGTGCTTATATCGCGGGAGGTGTACCAAGCATGGAAATCGGAGACTATATATCTTCTCCATACTTGTTAGCCATTGGGATTTGTTTGCTCGGCAATATTTTCCGTAATGCCAGAAACAGTAACGGTGCCGAGACGTCGGGAAAACAATCTTGATGGCCTCACCAATCTGCGCATCCTGATCAGTAATAATCAGCTTCGGTTCAACTCCATGCATGCACTTGAGCCATTTTGGAATAACCAAACAAAAGTATCCCTCTGCTCATCAGCAAGCATTGCACAGCCGAACAAAATTGACTGCCGGTGATAATTACTTCAGTGAATGGAGCAAATGGCAATCTCAAGTTATTAGTTCTGTATGTGGTGTCAAAAACGATCACATCACAGAAGCTCAGATACGAGGAAATAGCTCTTCCATCAGCCAAAAAAATGCTTCTAAGTGTGTCCGCGTTATCAACTTCACTTGAAAAGAAGAATTCTGGATCGGTCTCGGCTTTCTCTTGAAAATATTTGATAATAGCAATAAACTCATGATCGCAGTTATTTCTACGTTGACGAGTGAAATCAATGACTTGTTGAGGGCGCACTCTTCACAGCCTTCTCCCTGGCTCATTGCATTAACAACGCGGGAAATATTTGAAGGCCGCATTCCAACATCAACCAGATTGCTCATAATGCTTCTGCTAATTGTTGAACGATGAGTCTGGTGAGAGTAATGGTGATGTACCTTATCCGGCTAGACAATTCATGTGAATGAGTATCAACAAATTTTGTGATAACCCAATATCGAGTTGAGTCCAAAAATAAACGAAGACGGATATGCGTCTCAGCAGGACAACCTACTCTCTAGTGTTAACTCGACGATGCACTGTAAGCCCCTCCTGTCTTTTGTCACAAACTTCTTCAGACCTTCCTTGTTGCAGCAAAATTTTCTGCAAATCATCTCATGAGGAGGCTTCCGTGACTTATCTGTACTTTTTCTTCTCACGCTAAAACCTCTATTCCTTGCAAAAGAATTGTAGAAATTGTATGCTTCCATATGCGACAGGAACTGTTTCCCTATAAACTTATCTGAGCTTCCAGACATTTCTGCATGTGCATTCATATCCTACAAAAAGAATTTACACGAATTAAATGAATATAAATATTTTTTAGATATCACTGTATTCTAAAATATAAGTTATATAAATGCGACCAAGGTCGCATAAGAGATGAAAACAATTTACTTCTTATCAGCTGTTGCGACCAAGGTCGCAGTTATCCGTATGAGAAGAAATATATTACTTCTTACTAAGACTGCGATCTAAGTCGCAGTTATCAGTATGTGAATTAAATCTATATTATTCCTTACTAAAGACCGCGATCTAAGTCGCAGTTATCCGCATGTGAAGAAATCTATATTACTCCTTACTAAAGACTATGACCTAAGTCGCAGTTATCCGTATGTGAAGAATATATATTACTCCTTACTAAAGACTGCGACCTAAGACGCATACCCTAGAAAAAAGAATTCACAGCCGGAGATTATTTCAAATAAGATTGCGACCGAATATTAAAACGGTCGCAGTACCTCATAGTCTAAAGAGAAACATTAAATATTTAAGAAATTGTTTTTAAAATATATATAAAAACAATTAAAACCTGTTGATTGGCATGCAGAGATGTCAACCCTTCAATATTTTCAATATTCTGAGAGAAAGTAGAACCAGATGCAATATCTTCCATATTAAGATCGCCGGTATACTGCTCAGACGTCGACATTAAATATTTTGCAAAAAAAATGATCTGAAAAGATTTATATTTTCAGAAAAAAAGTTTATCGCAGACTGAAAAGGTGAAACTAGATCTTTCAAAAAGAGGTCAGGAAATAGGGTGAAAAGTAATTTATATAGAATATCCTATAACGAGCGACAAAAAAAAGGGGGAAAAATAATAATAAACAATAAGGAAGGGAACAAAAAAGAGTTGCTTTTCATAAGAGGTATTTGGTAATTTAACAGTCACCTAAAAGCGTGCCGCGAGTCAGTGAGGTGACAATTTGAGCCACGTCACCGCAGGCTGAGAGACTACTCTCAGCCCGCGGGCTGATATACATTTTTCTCATATATTATATATATATATATATATATATATACTATATATATATATATGGGTCAAGTGCTTCCTAGTAGGTCTCCTTATATTGTAATCTAAGGAGACGGATTAAAACTCTAACATCCCGATTTTTTTTTTCACGATCCGACCGCACATTATCATATTCATATTATAAGGTGTACGCATATAAAAAATCAAGTGATTTGAAGTTCATTTACTCATTGATTTAATCATTTCATTTTGTTCTACTGTTTAAAAACCGTTAATGTTTAAACTCAAAGAAAATAGAATAAACAAACTTCAAATCACGTGATTTTTTATATGCGTATATCATATAACATGAATATGATAATGTGCGGTCGGATCGTGAAAAAAAAATCGGGGGATGTTAGAATTTTAAGCCGTCTCCTTAGATTACAATCTAAGGAGACCTACTAGGAACACTTATATATATATATATTATATATATATATATATATATATATATATATATATATATATATGAGAGAGAGAGAGAGATAGACTTGTATCCTTTCAAAAGGATTGATCAACGGATCCTTCCCACTCAAATTCAACCCTCCAACATTCGAATACAGATCCACTCCGTTGAAGTTGATCTATACTATTTCAAGTATCTATAAAACCAAAAATCAAGTGTTTTAATACTTTTTGCCCATCCATCAAGTAGGGGAAAAACGGACGGCCTAAATAGTGAGTTGGTTAGTTTAACGGTGTAGAACATTTGAAATCTAATAAAAATTAGTTTATAGGGTTTTAAATGTGTAGATCATAATGAAATGGCCGGATCGAGAATTTGTATGTCTAAAGACATAGATTCTAACCAACTCACTACTTTCGGCCGTCCATTTTGCGTCGCTTGATGGATGGGCAAAAAGTATTTAAAATACTTGATTTTTGGTTTATAGATACTTGAAATAGTATAGATCAAATTCAACGGAGTGGATCTTGTATTCGAATGTTGGAGGGTTGATTTTGAGTGGGAAGGATCGGGATCAAATCCTTTTGAAAGGATACAAGTCTATCTCATATATATATATATATATATATAATATATATATATATATATATATATATATATATATATATATAGAGAGAGAGAAATGTAAATCAGCTGACACAGGAGGCAACTCCTCCTATGTCGCACTCAAAAATTATATTTTCTCGAATGAATTTTCAAAATCGACCACACATTATCATCTTCATATTCTATGATATATACATATAAAAAATCAAGTGATTTGAAGTTTGTTTACTACATTTTTTTGGGTTCAAACATTAACGGTTTTTTTAATAATAGAACAAAATAGAAGGTTTAGATCAATGAGTAAACGAACTTCAAATCACTTGATTTTTTATATGTGTATATCTTAGAATATGAAGATGATAGTGTACGGTCGGATCTTGAAAATTCATTCGGGAAATATGATTTTTGAGTGCGACATAGGACGAATTTGCCTCCTGTGTCAGCTGATTTACATTTCTCTCTCTCTCTCTCTCTTATATATATATATATATATATATATAGAGAGAGAGAGAGAGAGAGAGATAGACTTGTATCCTTTCAAAAGGATTTGATCCCGGATCCTTCCCACTCAAATTCAACCCTCCAACATTCGAATACAAGATCCACTCGTTGAAGTTGATCTATACTATTTCAAGTATCTATAAACCAAAAATCAAGTGTTTTAAATACTTTTTGCCCATCCATCAAGTAGGGAAAAAACGGACGGCCTAAATAGTGAGTTGGTTAGTTTAACGGTGTAGAACATTTGAAATCTAACAAAAATTAGTTTATAGGGGTTTTTAAATGTTTAGATCATAATGAAATGGCCGGATCGAGAATTTGTATGTCTAAAGACATAGATCTAACCAACTCACTACTTTCGGCCGTCCATTTTGCGTCGCTTGATGGATGGGCAAAAAGTATTTAAAACACTTGATTTTTGGTTTTATAGATACTTGAAATAGTATAGATCAACTTCAACAGAGTGGATCTTGTATTCGAATGTTGGAGGGTTGAATTTGAGTGGGAAGGATCCGGGATCAAATCCTTTTGAAAGGATACAAGTCTATATATATATATATATATATAATATATATATTATATATATATTATAGGGTAAAGTGCTCCTAGTAGGTCTCCTTAGATTGCAATCTAAGGAGAAGGCTTAATACTCTAACATCCCAAAAACAATTTCACGATCCGACCGCACATTATCAACTTCATGTTTTAAGATGTATACATATAAAAAATCAAGTGATTTTGGGTTCGTTTACTCTATTTCTTGGGTTCAAATATTAACGGTTTTTTAAAAGAAGAACAAAATGGAACGATTAGATCAATAAGAGAAAACGAAATTCAAATCATTTAATTTTTTATATTGTACATTTTAGAACATGAAGATGATAATGTGCGGTCGGATTGTAAAATTTTTTTTGAAATGTTGGGGTTTTAAGCCTCCTCCTTAGATTGTAATCTAAGGAGACCTACTAGGTACACTTTGCCCATATATATTATATAAATATATATATATATATATATATATATATATATATATATATATATATATATATATATATATATATATATGGGCTTACTGTACCTCAGCCTGCGGGCTGAGAGAGTTTCTCAGCCTGCGGGGTGGGCAACATCACCGCCCCACATCTGTTAAAAAATTTGGCGGACAAAATCCTGTAAAATCCCGCCCAATTAATGCCAGTCACCTCAACATTGTATTCCGAAAATACCCTCCATCACAAACTTTTACCTTATTGTAAAAAAATTAGTCTTCCAAAAAAATTTACAGCTCTAAAACTTCAAACGGCGGTTCTGATCCAATTTGTTCTTTTCCTTCAAAAATTTCATCCGTTTTTGAAAAAAATTATTTGCAACTGATGGCGCCTAAGAAATCATCCGTCGAAAAAGTACTACAAAATTGATATTTTCAAAAATTTTAGGGTTTTGTGTATTTTAATAGTTTTAAATTTTTTCAAGATTTATTTCTGAAGTCGCATGTTTTTTTAAAATTTTTTTAAATATTGGAAACATGGTCGCAATTACGAAAGAGATTTTCAAACTTTAGACGATAAAGGTCCTATTTTTTGAAAGTTTTTATTATTTACTTCTATTTTTACTGTGTCGCAGTTCAGATCTGTGCGACTTTGGAATTTTTTTTTTTTTTTTACCTTTCTTTGTAGATGAATGCGACGTAGGTCGCAGTATATGAAATTTACTTTTTTTTTCTCACATACTGATAACATGGGGTCGCAGTTGTTTAAATAAGAGTTGTAGTCTCAAGTCTTCACCAAGGTCGCAGTTTATTTTAAATAAATGTTTTTTATCAAACTTGTGTCGCAGTTGTTTCTTTTTGAAATGTAGTCTTATGCGACCTTGTCGCAGTGTTGGCCCTGGTCGCAGTTGTTCTGATTGTACTGTACTTCTATGTGACCTTGGTCGCAGTGCGACTGGTCGCACTTGGTGCACCCCATGTAGTGCGACCCAGATTGCAGTCTACAGTATTTTTTTTTTTGCAATGCATGACTGCGACCGAGGTCGCAGTTTATTAAAAAACAAATATGCTTTTTATTCCCTTATAATTTTTTAATAATCATTGGTCTAAAGTGTTTAATTTTTCTTCCTACGTAGGTAAACAACAGATACAGTTCGGTCCTCTGAGATCAAGCATAAAACCAATGTGCCAGTTAATGAAGAAATTTAAGAAGTACATACCGGCTGATTTCGTAGAGGCGATGAAGAATACCCCATTTGGCCCAATCTTCATGCCGTTCTACAATGAAGAATTTGGGGCTGAAAAGACACTAAAATCAAACGTTGCCGTGCTGCGTATTTTAGACCAGTATGACAGGAATACAAGGATCTTACAATTGGGGGCAAAGAGATTGAGTTAACAGTGGAGGATGTTGCCCTTACTTTTGGTCTACCTGTCAATGGGGTAGATTTTGTGATGAATAAGACATGTACGCTGAAAGATAGAGGGGTTATAAAACATTTTTTCCCCAATATAAAGAAGATCACAAAAGTATCTATTGAAGATGCTTTGGATGATCTTCTTGTCAAGAGAAGGAGGAGGGATATATTAGATGTGACACAGGATGAACAATTTGAGCAGCAAATGTCTATGAAGGAAATTATAAGAGACATAAATAGACTTGCAGCTCAAGACTTTACCACATTAGTCATCCTATACATGTCGGCCACTCTTTTCTTCTCTGGCAGTAAATGCACGGTGCCGTGGTATATTGTGGAACAGATTGCCAATATGCAACTAATGAGGACAATATGCTGGGCAAAAGCCTGTTTGGCAATTCCTGATTGACTCATTGGACATCTTCAGGCAAACCACGTACGAGCTGCAAGGATGCTCCGTGCAAATTATTGTAAGTAGAAATCTCAAATTTGGCCAACATTGTATGAAATTTATCCATAAATTGATAAAATTTGTGGAAACTAATTTAATTTTAATTTTTGCAGTATTGGCTGTGTGAGAGGGCACCTATTTTTGAGCAGAGGGTCTGGTTTGGAGAAAAAAACCCCACGCGCAGTAAGATGGGACCTCCAAAATATTGGCAGATCTCTACTTGAAGTTGATCTAAAAAGATTGACAGCAATATTGTAAGTTAAACTTCTTTTTATGTGTAGTACAAATAAAATGCGACCATAGTCGCAGTATTGAGCTGCAACTTTCGGCAGTTCGTTTTATGCCTGACAAATAATGTGCGGACCATGGTCGCATTCTCTTGAAAATACCTTTTCAACAGAAATGCGACCATGGTCGCAGTGTTGAGCTGCATGTCTTGGCAGATAAATTTATGCACGACAAAACATACTGCGATCATGGTCGAATTCTTATCCAAAAATATTCATAAATAAACTGCGACCATGGTCGCAGTATCATTATTTCATTGTTTATTTTTTAGCTTACCTTTTTCTATTTATTTTAGATTTTGAGTCGAATGGCCAACATCTCTAATGATGAAAAAAATATGGTTGGCCTTCCTGTTGAAGGGGAAGAGGGATGAGGAAGAAGAAGTAGCAGAAGATGAAGGTGAAGAAAAAGAAGAAGAAGAACGTCAAGTGAAGGAGATGAAGGAGGCCATACATGCAATGAGGCTGACATCCCGGCGGAAAAGGAGCCAGAACCTGCTGAAACGAGTGAGCAAGAACCAATTTTTGAAGGTTATTTGCCACCTCCACCGGATGTTCAAGCAGCAGAAATAAACGATTGAGGTCTGCAAATCAGCTCTTGAGAGATTATGTTTCTCAGCTTGAAAAAAAGATTGAAAATATGGAGAATGAGAAAGAGTCAAGGCTGAATTAAAATTAAAAAAGAAGAGAAAAGAGAGAAGAAGAACCAAAAAAAGGACAACAGGAGAATAGAAGAAGGGAAGAGGAGTAGAATGAAAGGAGGAAGAGGGAAGAGGAAGAGAAAGAGAAGGAGAAGAAGAGGGAAGAAGAAGGAAAGGAGAACAGGAGGAGAGAAGTGGAGGAGAAGGAGAATAGAAGAAGGGAAGAGGAGGAGAATGAAAGGAGAATGAGGGAAGAAGAGGAGAAGGAGAAGAAGAGGAGGGAAAAGGAAGAGCAGGAGAAGGAGAAGAGGAGGAGGGAAGAGGAGGGGCAGGAGGGAGGAGGAGGGAGGAGGAAGAGAATGAGAAGAAGAGAAGGAAGGCGCAGATGGAGAACAAAAGAATGAAGGAGCAGATGGAGAAGCAGGCTGAAGAGGAGAAGAAGAAAAAAATGGAAGAGGATAAAATCATGGGTTCTGAGTCTGTTTTAATTAATATTGAGGAAGATATTCCAAGTTTTTCTCTGAATCTAACTCAAATGACTCAAGAAATCCAAAGAGATAGAGCTTCTGAAGAAGAAATTCAAGAACATACTCCGCCTCAGAAGCAATCCTCAAAAGAAGCTGTTTTGGAAACCTCTAAAGGAACAATAGAAAGGGGAGTCAAAGAACGAAAGCGCGGTGAAAGAGATCGCGATGACTCCGACTTTGTTTATCCAAAACAGAAGAAGAAAAAAATGAAAATCCTCTTCCACAGCCTGCGGCCCCATCAACAGAATTGACCGAAACCACATCATACAGAATTCTGCAGCCCCATCAACAAGCTCGTAAAAATATTTCTTCGACAAGTCCTACTCTGAGTAAGTTATTCATATCAAAAAATTTCTGTTATACCTTTATATAAGAACAATAAATTACTAACTTTGTTTTGAATATCTTGCAGTTCTACTGCGTATCAGGATACCAATAATTTAATCATCATTTCAAGGAATGACATTGAGGACCTGATGTTCAGTAGGAGAGTTAATTAGATGCAAATATAATTCATTTCTACATGCAGCATCTTGAGAAAAGAGAAGGATTAAAAGCATATTCATCCGAAGCGAAGCTTGGGTAAAAATCTACTTTCTCCTTTACGGTTTAATGTAATATCAAATCTGGAACAGATTACTAATATTCTCTATCTCTAGGCATAAATCATGTACTGCGACTAAGGTCGCAGTGAATAATTAAAATGTACTGCTACTAACACATGTACTGCGACCAAGGTCGCAGTTTATAATTAGAATGTATTGCTACTAACTCAGGTACTGCGACAAAAATGTAACAGCTGCGACCTGCGACCAAGGTCGGATCTGCGACCAAGGTCGCAGTTTATAATTAGAATGTATTGCTACTAACTCAGGTACTGCGACAAAAATGTAACAGCTGCGACCTGCCGACCAAGGTCGGATCTGCGACCAAGGTCGCAGTTTATAATTAAAATGTATTGCTACTAACTCAGGTACTGCGACTAAATGTAACAGCTGCGACCTGTGACCAGCGACCAAGGTCGGAGCTGCGACCAAGGTCGCAGTTTATAATTAAAATGTACTGCTACTAACTCATATACTGCGACTAAATAATATAGTGCGACTAAGGTCGCAGTTATAATTTTTTGTTATATTTTAAATTCATTTTAATTTGATTTAAAATTTTTTTTCTTCTTGTCCGCAGCACGGTGTTGTAAATAAAATTGAAGATCTGGAAGGTCATTTCATCAAGCAGAAGCTGTTGAAAAACTGGACAGCTGACGTGCAGTACATGTTCTTCCCGATCAATCACAAACATAGTGCCGACGAGCAGGGATTTCACTGGACCTTGCTGGTATTCGATTGCACCACAGAAGAGGGATTTTTTTACAACTCTTTGGTCCCAGCTGACAAAAAAAGTAGTATAACAAAGCTTTACCAAAGTGATGCAAGAATAATGGTGAGTTGAAATTTAATATTTTGATTACTGGAAACTTGCAATTAATTTGATTAATACTAATTTTTTTTCCTATTGACATTGCAGAAAGAAAGATTATTAGAGATTTTTGAGATTCATTCCAAAAAAAAAATGAGAAAAAATAAAATAAAATATGCAAAATGCCCCCAACAATCAAACAGGTATATAAATTTTTGACATGTAATTTCATTTCATATTTCTACTTTTTTTTAGTACAAAAAAACTAATTTCATTTAATGATTGCTCTATGGAAATTTCAGTGTTGATTGCGCTATATATGTATGCAAGTACATGGAAAGCATAGCGTCTGGCTATCATCTATCAGCTGCTGATGCTGTTACGGTTGATGCTGTACACAACTAAGAAGTGAGCTTGCATACATGATACTTTCAGATGTAGAGAAGAGTTGGGATGAAGAAACAGACATTATACGACATACGACATATGAAGACTGATAGTTGACAAATTATTGATATACCACAATTTTTTTTTTATAAATGTAAAAAATATTTCAAGTGCAATTCATTGCATAATTTTTTTTGTTGTATTGATTTAATTTATACACATTTCTATACATTTATTATTATAAGTTCCATTGATTATTTACAGTCTTCATTTGTTAGAACTTGGCTTTTTACTATTGTGTACTGATGTTAGAAAACAAACATGCCTTCAGTAATTGTGTTAATCAACACAACACTGTGACCTTCGTCGCTATGGTGTTAATATAAAGGAAACACCTACCTAACGTACAACGACTTAAGTCTTCACCATCTCAAAAATCTATAAAGAAGGTTGCGACTTTGGTCGCAGTTGATAGCCGCAGCCTTAGTAAAATACAATGCGACTTTGGTCGCAGTTGATGGCGGCAATGTCTAATCAACAATAACACTGCGACCTTGGTTGCTATGCGTGTTAATATTAAGGAAACACATACCTAACGTACTGCGACTTAAGTCTTCACCACCTCAAAATTTTAAAAAGAAGGTTGCGACAGTTGATAGCCGAAGTCTTAATAAATACAATGCGACCTTGCTCGCAATTGATGGCGGCAATGTTTTAATCAACAACAACACTGCGACCTTGGTCGCTATGCGTGTTAATATAAAGGAAACACCTACCTAACGTACTGCGACCTAAGTCGCAGTACATGTAGTGCGATCCTAGATTGCAGTTGCTGGCCATCTTTATCAATAACAACACTGCGACTTGGTCGCAATTAATCATGTACACTGCGACCAAAGTCTCTGACTACATTATGTACAAAAAAAATTAAACTATAAGTAGAATTTTGTAGCATTAAAACTTTAAAGTACAAGTACATACAAAAATAATACAGTAGAAATCAAAGAATGATATAAATCTGATTATAATTACACGCCAGTGTCAGAATGCGACTTAATCTCTCTACACTGTGCGACCCTGGTCGCACTTCATAAAAAATTGAAGTCTTTGTTCCTTCCAGATGGAGGCAACCCAAACCTACTTCTTCTGCCAATAAAAAAAAATAAATAGTAAGAATTTTAAAGATTAATCGTTATTAAAAAAATGATTAACAGGTTATGTAATAACCATTAACGGACAACCAGTCCTGTAATGGCCCAGCTCTTGGCAGTTACCACATCTTCGATGCTTAACTTCCTTCTGAATATAGAATCTTCAAAACCAGACTTAAGCCTGGATGCAGCTCTAGGTCTCCCTTGGTTGGTACAGGACCAATTGGATCACGTATATCAATTCTTCACCATCTCGCAATATGACAACGGATCCACTGGAACCAACGGCAGTCTTAGGATGTGATGAATGATCATTTCCTGACATTGCTCTGTATTCTCTAGTGGTATTTTGGGCAAAAACTTTCCAAAACTCCCTCCAACTTTGAAATATTTTCATCAGAATCAGCGACCATGTCCAGAATTGCATTAAATTTTGAACGAACTGTCCACAATCTAGCCGTCCGTGGAGTGCCTTGACTGGGAAAAGGCCTCATGCCATATTCAATTGCAACGTTTTTGTAACGAGCATCCAACCTCCATCTATGAAGTATATATGATTCCGGTATATGTGTAACGTGATTGCGCCACAAAATACACAGAATATGTCTACATAGGATACCCTCTGTTTCAAATAACGAGCAACTGCAAGAAACATGACGTTCCTCTCGATTATCATAACTGACCTTTCCCAGCCGTTTTTTGATTCTGAAAATTTACCAACCAAATATGTTGATCCAGGTTTGTCCTGTTTCAACCTCTTCTGAAAACAGTGTCATTACAACTGCCCATTCCTTTTGGATAACTGAAAAATTTTCGGTGTATACAACTTCGAAACTGTATCTCATATGGATTGGTTGTACAATTGGGCACAGAATTCAAACCCTAAAATCTTGAAGAGATTCAGATGCACGACGGGAAGCAACGGCTTTATCATATTGGTGAACAAATTCCACTAGTTTAGTGTTTGAGTTAACAAAACCATCAAAGAAGGAATTAATACTCTCGGACCTCTGACTGGTTGTCATTCCAGCAGAGAAAACATCCTTGAGATATGCATTAACCCATGTCCACGAAGCCTGTACATCTTCATCACCAACTGCCATCTTCTTCTTCTAACTGATATTTTTCACTCATCAGACGCCATCGTTCCTCACAAGAGTTATATCGCGGGAGGTGTACAAGCATGGAAATCGGAGACCATATCTTCTCCATACTTGTTAGCCATTGGGATTTGTTGCTCGGCAATATGTTTCCGTACAGCCAGAAAACAGTAACGGTGCCGAGACGTCGGGAAAACAATCTTGATGGCCTCACCAATCTGCGCATCCTGATCAGTAATAATCAGCTTCGGTTCAACTCCATGCATGCACTTGAGCTATTTTTGAAATAACCAAACAAAAGTATCCCTCTGCTCATCAGCAAGCATTGCACAGCCGAACAAAATTGACTGCCGTGATGATTTACTCCAGTGAATGGAGCAAATGGCAAGCTCAAGTGATAGTTGTATGTGGTGTCAAAAACGATCACATCACAGAAGCTCAGATACGAGGAAATAGCTCTTCCCATCAGCCCAAAAAATGCTTCTAAGTGTGCCCGCGTTATCAACTTCACTGAAAAGAAGAATTCTGGATCGGTCTCGGCTTTCTCTTGAAAATATTTGATAATAGCAATAAACATGACCGCAGTTATTTCTACGTTGACGAGTGAAATCAATAACTTGTTGAGGGCGCACTTCTTCACAGCCTTCTCCTGGCTCATTGCATTAACAAGCGGAAATATTTGAAGGCCGCATTCCAATATCAACCAGATTGCTCATAATGTTCTGCTAATTGTTGAACGATGAGTCTGGTGAGAGTAATGGGTGATGTACCTTATCCGGGCTAGACAATTCATGTGAATGAGTATCAATAAATTTGTGATAACCCAATATCGAGTTGAGTCCAAAAATAAACGAAGACGGATATGCATCTCAGCAGGACAAGATACTCTAGTGTTAACTCGACGACGCACTGTAAGCCCCTCTTGTCTTTTGTCAGACAACTCTTCAGCCCTTCCTTGTTGCAGCAAAATCTTCTGCAAATAATCTCATGAGGAGGCTTCCGTGACTTATCTGTACTTTTTCTTCTCACGCTAAAACCTCTATCCTTGCAAACAATTGTAGAAAATTGTATGCTTCCATATGCGACAGGAACTGTTTCTCTATAAACTTATCTGAGCTTCCAGACAATTTCTGCATGTGCATTCATATCCTACAAAAAAGTATTTACACGAATTAAATGAATATAAATATTTTTTTAGATATCACTGTATTCTAAAATAATAAGTTATATAAATGCGACCAAGGTCGCATAAGAGATGAAAACAATTTACTTCTTATCAGCTGTTGCGACAAAGGTCGCAGTTATCCGTATGAGAAGAAATCTATATACTTCTTACTAAAGACTGCGACCTAAGTCGCAGTAAATAAATAAAGATTTCACATACGGCATGAATCTATAATATCCTTATTGAAGACTGCGACCAAAGTCGAGTAATCAGTATGTGAATAAATCTATATTATACCTTACTAAAGACTGCGATCTAAGTCGCAGTTATCCGCATGTGAAGAATCTATATTACTCCTTACTAAAGACTATGACCTAAGTCGCAGTTATCCGTATGTGAAGAAATATATATTACTCCTTACTAAAGACTGCGACCTAAGACGCATACCCTAGAAAAAAAGAATCACAGCGGAGATGATTTTATTTTCAAATAAGATTGCGACCGAATATTAAAACGTCGCAGTACCTCATAGTCTAAAGAGAAAACATTAAATAATCTAAGAAATTGTTTTTAAAATAGATATAAACAATTAAAACCTGTTTGATCGGCATGCAGAGATGTCAACCCTTCAAGATTTTCAATATTCTGAGAGAAAGTAGAACCAGATGCAATATCTTCCATATAAGATCGCCGGTATACTGCTCAGACGTCGACATAAATATTTTGCAGAAAAAAATTGATCTCAAAGATTTATATTTTCAGAAAAAAAGTGTATCGCAGACTGAAAAGGTGAAACTAGATCTTTCAAAAAGAGATCAGGAAATAGGGTGAAAAGTAATTTATATCATATAAAGAGCGGCAAAAAATAAAAGGGGAAAAAATAATAATAAAACAATAAGGAAAAGTTATCATAAAGGGTATTTGGTAATTTAACTTCTACCTAAACCGGGCCGCAAGTCAGTGAGGTGACAAATTGAGCCACGTCACCGCAGGCTGAGAGAATACTCTCAGCCCGCGGGCTGATATACATTTTTCTCTCTCTCTCTCTCTCTCTCTCTATATATATATATATATATATATATATATATATATATATATATATATAATATATTATATATATATATATATATTATATATATATATATATATATATATAAAGACTTGCATCAATAGACTTGTGTCATTTTGAAAGGATTCGAGTCCGAATCTTTCCCACTCAAATACCAACATCCGACATTCAAATATAAGATCCACTCCGTTGAAGTTGATTTATACTATTTAAAGTAACTAAAAATAAAAAATCAAGTGTTTTTGAATACTTTTTGCTCATCCATCAAGCGAAAGTAATAAGTAATAAATACTTTTTGCTCATCCAAACATGCCATATTAGATGGTGTTGTCTTGAAAAAAAAAATGCTAAATGGACTAATTTTCATAGACTACAATCATGCACAAGAAATAATACACACACACCAACCACTCGTGTGTTGCACATGGCCATGTTTATTATAGAGCCCTACATATTACTTTAGTTCAAGTCCATTGTAATATGTAGCACAAAGAGCGAAATTCATCACTTGACAAGGCTTGAATTATAAGAGGAACTAGTGCAATAGTCTGAAACGGTGAATAGGACAAGAAGGTGATTGGTTCGATCCTTGTCTCAACCATTGAGCTTGCCATAAATTTCATTGTGGGATTGTTGTCTTCGATTCGAAAAAGAAAACAATGGTTACCTTTGATTTGAAGTCCAATTACGAATTTTTACTTAGTTACTATCACACAGCTTCAGAATTAACAGGCATAAACACCTCAAGTTGCTCTTAAGCGCCTTTGTAAGTCTTTGCCAATCATTAAACAAAATCAAACATGTAAAATCAATGCATGTGGGCGTGTTTGGATTCATGAAGTGGGAGGGAAGTGGGAAGTGAGAAAACTCATTTCTAACATTTTTTTCGTTTGTTTGTTTGAACTGTAAATGAGAAATGTCATTTCTTTTTTCTTTTTTCTTTTTACATATACTTTTTACACTATTATTTTCTCACTTTCAGGATGCGACAGTTAATTTTGTTGTCATGTAAATCTCACTTGTAATAGTTGTAACTTAATACGTCATTTGATGTCATGTAAATTCCACTTGCAGTATAATTACAGTCGAAAAAATGTTATTTCAGAATTAATATTTAATTTAATATTATTTATAGTCAACTTTCTCACTTCCACTTCCTCATTACTAACCAAAACATCGGAAACACAATATTTTTTTCACTTACACTTTCACATTGCAACCAAAATGTCAGAAATGAGAAATGCACAAATCTCAATTTTTCAATACACTTTCACATTGTCGTCATCATTTCTCACTTACACTTTTTCTCTCACTTTCATCAAGTCAA
This sequence comes from Agave tequilana, assembly GCA_038442645.1. Taxonomy (NCBI): domain Eukaryota; kingdom Viridiplantae; phylum Streptophyta; class Magnoliopsida; order Asparagales; family Asparagaceae; genus Agave; species Agave tequilana. The sequence goes on along the minus strand of JAVJIF010033231.1, from coordinate 6,911 downwards.
CAGACAACTGAGGCCCCGGAGATTGAGTTCATGTAGAAAGAATGAATGGCATCGAAAAGTTCCAAATTCAACCCAATATACTAAGCATTATTTACCGCTCTGCAAAAGAATTTCATGCTACAAAAGAACATATTTTCAAGACATGTCTCTAATCTATACTCTACCTAACAATAGAAAGCAGGAATATTATTCATCTGAAAAACATACATAAAAAATTTATCCAGAAGAGTTCAGTAAGAGAAACAAACCCAATTGGCAACATGGACCACATTATCTATGAAAACAAAAACAAAGGGACAAGCATCTGTGAGTGTATCTGTGCTTTTCAGTGGGAGAATTCTTATTTTTCATTTGAATGTATTTTCATAAGTGTTTTCATTAAAAACTTTTTAATGAATCAAGGAAAACCTAGCGGGTTCATCGTTTTCTCTCTCTCTCTCTCTTTTTAAAAAAAAAAAAAAACCAAAACTATAGCCAATGATGATCTTCTACTAATCTTAATCCACATATAATGACTATCTAATCACAGGTTAATCAAATATCAAAATAAAATAAGCAACACATCCCATTTGTTACCTTAATTGGATACATTAACCATTTCTTTAGGGAGTAAATTCCTCACCTCCATGTCCTCCCTCAAAATATCAACAAGAGGAAGAGGAAGAGGCTACACTCCAAAGGAGCAGAAAAACATGTAGCCCTCGGACCAATGAATGATGTGCAGGGCCTGAGAGTAGAAATAGATGTAGATTGATCCCCCAATTCCATCAAGAAAACCCTTTCTTCTTCTTCCCTTGTGACTCCTACTTCCTACTCCCTTTGCTTCCTTCTTTATAGGCTAACCCTAACCCTAACCCTAACCCTAACTTCTTAAATCAACAAAACCCCCGCATAGACTGGAGCAACGCCGACATGCCCATTTGTTTCTTTCTCCTCATCACCTTCTCCATTGTTTTTTTAAGGGAATAATGTGGCCACACTCTTGATTTTTTTTTTTTTTTTTTTTTTTTTTTTTTTTTTTTTTGAAACAGAACAAAAAAACTCTGGCCTCAACATCAAGTTTTTGTTTCCTTATCAAATATGTCATTTTTTCATTCCCCTTTTTGTACTCTCTTATTGATGATAGATCTCAAGTTATAGTAAAAATGATAAAAATAAACTATATATATATATATATATATATATATATATATATATATATATATATATATATATATATATATATATATATATATATATATGGGCTTACTGTACCTCAGCCTGCGGGCTGAGAGAGTTTCTCAGCCTGGGGACGGACGTGGCTGAATATATGCCACACATCGGTCGCAGAGTGTGGGCGCCAAAAAAAATCAAAAAACCCCGCCTAAACAATCGTGAAACAAATTGACAAAAATACCCCTTTTATATGACGACAGCGACTTCTAGCATGAAAAGTAAAAAAAATATTCCATGGTCGCATACTTAATACAGAATAAAGAATACCGGAGGAAACATGCTATCGTATAGCATGCGACCTCCTTCAGTACTGCCACCAAAGTCGCAAACTTCTTTCTCATTACGATGGTGAGGACGAGGATTAGAAGTTAAAAAAATTGTATTTTGTTTTTTTTAATATATATAAATCTGTTTTCTAAAGTTAACTGTGTGAATTACATTTTTTTACTACTATGTCTTGGTTTGAAAATGCTGTACAATTGTTATAAACCTTCATTTTAAATATTTTACCCTAAATGAATATACTGCGACCATGGACGCAGTTAATAATTATATTACTTCACCCTTATAAAATTTTTAAATGAAAGGTTGCGACATTGGTTGCAGTTGCTGGACGCAGACTTAATAAATACACTGCGACCTTGGTCGCAGTTGCTGGACTTTAGTCTTAATCAACAACAACACTGCTACCTTGGTCGCAGTTTCTGACCGTAGAGTCTTAATAAAATAAACGACCGTAGTTCTTAATAAAATAAACTGCGACCTTGATCGCAGTTGTCTGTGTTTAGTCTTAATAAAATACACAGCGACCTTGGTCGCAGTTGCTGGTCTTTACTCTTAATCAACATCATGCGACCTTGGTCGCAGTTGGTGGTCTTTATAAATAATCACAACAACACTGCGACATTGGTCGCAGTTGATGGCCGCAGTCTTAAAAAAATAATCTGCAATCTTGGTCGCTATTGCTGGTCTTTAGTCTTAATCAACACAACACTGCGACGAGGTGACACGTCACCGCAGCAGTTGCTTAGTCGCAGGACTTTTGTCACAGTGTCGACCCTGGTCGCAGTAGTTACTGTTGTTTGCAATGTATCTTATGCGACCTTGGTCGCAGTGTCATCTATGGTCATAGTTGTTTTGTTTGCAATGCATGGCTGCGAAAAAGTTCGTAGTTTATTAAAAAAACAATATGCTTTTTATTTATGTCCAGGCATTTATCTCCAGGCATGTGCAAATATACAAAACGATCTCTTATACAATAAGATTGAGTGTTACAAATACAGCAGTACAAAGAAGACTAAACATCAAAAAATCCCTTGTTGACTAAGAGCAATCTTCTTCTTGAGGTCTGGTGGCAGAGAATCAATAAGATTGAGTGTTACAAGAAGACTAAACATCAAAGTAGCCAAGAAGACTAACATCAAAAAATCCCTTGTTGACTAAGAGCAATCTTCTTCTTGAGGTCTGGTGACAGCAGAATCAATAAGATTGAGTGTTACAAAGAAGACTAAACATCAAAGTAGCCAAGAAGACAAAACACAATCCATTGAGCCAAGAAGAGCCCTTGTTGACTAAGAGCAATCTTCTCCTTGAGGTCTGGTGGCAGCAGAATCCTCCGATTCCAACTGACCCTCCAAAGTGCCGGGATACGATCTTTCGTTTATGAACATCTCTTCACCAGAAGGTTATCCAGTGAGCATGGAGTTTCCTCGATGTCACTTCTGGGGTAAGAGAAGGAGAGTGAGACCTCACAAGGTATGCTACCCACCACTATATCCACCACATCCCCCGCCGCCATACCCACTCTGACCATCCGTTATCAGCAAGCTTGACTGGTGCATCAAGTCAGAGCAGATCTTGGTGAGGATTAAGTCCTCGTCAGGGATCATGACTTCTTCCCTTGTGAACGACGAGGACCATGACTTCTTCCCTTGTGGACGATGGGTCTATGACTTCTTCCCTTGTGGACGAACATCGATCAAGTTCGTCAATAGGGTCATCTTCATCCATGGAGGCAGGCCCCTGTTAGAGACTCTGAAGACGACGGAAATTCTCAGAGCAATTGCTCTCGAAAGAAAACAGTCTAATTATGGACTGTTAAAGGGAGAGGGTGAGCCCTATTTATAGGCAGCCAATAATAATAAACCTAAATTAATGGTTCATTAATCAGAATCGTCGGCATTAATGGTCTCCAACCGCCAGCGCCGGTTTGGCATTAAAAGCATTAACGCCTAAACCCAATGAAGAACCGACGCGTAGACAACCGCTTCAGGAAACAACGAATGGTGCGGGGTTCGTCAACATAGACTTGACGTTAAAAGATCTCATAAAATCTTTATGACAGGCGCGTCTCACGGACTGACTCCAAGTCGCATCAGACAACAGACAACTTTTCATTTTTCATTTAGATTCAAAAATGACTTAATCCAAAAAACAACACTTAATAAAAACAACACTTACTAACGTACTACTGCGACCAAAGTCGCAGTCCATGTAATGCAACCCTAGATTGCAGTTGCTGGCCATCTTATCAATAACAACACTGCGACCTTGGTCGCATTTAACCATGTACACTGCGACAAAGACTTTGGCTAAGGTCGCAGTTTAAATGTACAATGCGACCAAAGACTCTGACTACATTATATACAAAAAATTAATTACTTAACGTACTGCGACCAAAGTCCCAGTCCATGTAATGCAACCCTAGATTGCAGTTGCTGGCCATCTTTATCAATAACAACACTGCGACCTTGGTCGCATTTCACCATGTACACTGCGACCAAGACTTTGACTAAGGTCGCAGTTTAAATGTACAATGCGACCAAAGACTCTGACTACATTATATACAAAAAAAATTAAACTATAAAGTAGAATTTTATCGCAGGCTGAAAACATTGATCTGAAAAGATTTTATATTTTCAAAAAAAATTTATCGCAGGCTGAAAAGGAGAAACTAGATCTTTCAAAAAAGAGGTAAAGAAAAATAAGGCGAAAAGTAATTTATATCCTTAAAGAGCGGCAAAATAAAAGGGGGAAAAAAATAATAATAAACAATAAGGAAAAGTTATCATAAGGGGTATTTGGTAATTTAACTTATCCCTAAAAGCGGGCCGCAAGTCAGTGAGGTGACAAATTGAGCCACGTCACCGCAGGTGTCGACTTTGGTCGCAGTGTATATGGTTAAATGCGACCAAGGTCGCAGTGTGTTATTGATAAAGATGGCCAGCAACTGCAATCTAAGGTTGCATTACATGGACTGTGACTTTGGTCGCAGTACGTTAAGTAAGTGTTTTCCTTTAGATAACATGCATAGCGACCAGGTCGACCCTGCTGTTTTGGTTTAAGACTGCCGCCAGCAACTGCGACCAAGGTCGCCGTGTTGTTATTTTATTAAGTGTTGTTTTGGATTAAGTCATTTTTGAATCTAAAGGAAAAATGAAAAGTTGTCTGTTGTCTGATGCGACTTGGAGTCACTCCGTGAGATGCGACCTGTCATAAAGATTTTATGAGATCTTTTTAACGTCAAGTCTACGTTGACGAACCCGCACCATTCGTTGTTTCCCGAAGCTGTTGTCCACGTGTCGGCTCTTCTTTGGGTTTAGGCGTTAATGTCTTTTAATGCCAAACCGGCGCTGGCGGTTGGAGACCATTAAGGCCGATGGTTCTGATTAATGAACCATTAATTATGGTTATTATGGGTTGGCTATAACTATGGCTCACACTCTCCCTTTAATAGCCCATAATTAGACTGTTTTCATTTGAGAGCAATTGCTCTGAGAATTTCCGCCTTCTTCAGAGTCTCTCTAACAGGGGCCTGCCTCCATGGATGAAGATGACCCTATGCACGAAGATGACCAGAGCTTGATTGTCCTTTTTCAGGTTCGCTGGGCCTCTGGGGAGAATATTTTGGCCAGTGAACTTGATCGATATTCGTCCACAAGGGAAGAAGTCATGGTCCTTGTCGTCCGCAAGAGAAGTCAAGTCAGGTCCTCGACGTCCACAATTTTTAATACAGGGGGACCTCAATAACACCACTGCTCTTATTCAACAAGGGCTCTTTTGATGTTTAATCTTCTTTGTACTGCTATATTGTAACACTCAATCTTATTGTATAAGAGAGTGTTGTATCATTTCACATGCCTGGAGATAAATGCCTGGAGATAATAAAAAGACCTCAATAACACTACTGCTCTTAGTCAACAATGGCTCTTTTTGATGTTTAGTTTTCTTTGTACTGCTATATTGTAACACTCAATCTTATGTATAAAAGATCGTTTTGTATCATTTTCACATGCCTGGAGATAAATGCGTGGACATAAATAAAGAGCATATTTGTTTTTAATAAACTACGACCTTTGGTCGCAGTCATGCATTGCAAACAAAACAACTTGGACCAGAGACGACACTGCGACCAAGGTCGCATAAGACTACAGTGCAAACAGAAACAACTGCGACCAGGGTCGACATTGCGACCAAAAACTGCGACTAAGCAACTGCTGCGGTGACGTGTCACCTCGTCGCAGTGTTGTTGTTGATTAAGACTAAAGACCAGCAACTGCGACCAAGATTGCAGATTATTTTTTTAAGACTGCGGCCATCAACTGCGACCAAGGTCGCAGTGTTTGTTGTTGATTTATTTATAAAGACCACCAACTGCAACCAAGGTCGCAGTGATGTTATTGATTAAGAGTAAAGACCAGCAACTGCGACCAAGGTCGCTGTGTATTTTATTAAGACTAAACACCAACAACTGCGATCAAGTCGCAGTTTATTTTATTAAGACTACGGTCAGAAACTGCGACCAAGGTAGCAGTGTTGTTGTTGATTAAGACTAAAGTCCAGCAACTGCGACCAAGGTCGCAGTGTATTTATTAAGTCTGCGTCCATGGTCGCAGTATTTCAACCAATACATAGTAGTAAAAAAATATAATCACACAATTAACTTTAGAAAACAGATTTATATATATTTTAAAAAGAAAATAAAATACAATTTTTTAAAAACTAATCATCGTCATCACCATCGTAATCAGATTCGTCGTCAAGAGTCATGCTTCGTCTTCTGTATCGCTTTCGTCTTCGGTCTCTTCCTCCTCTTCAGGTACAGTCTCATCGTCGCTTTCTTCTCTTCATGTTTGTGTTTTGGTTCATCAATGAACTCCCAGAAAGGGTCGTCTTTATCAAGCTCAGATTCTGACCTGTAGCGAGACATTATTTCAGAACTAAACATAAAATCATCATTTGATGATTGGCTTCTTTCCGGTGAAGACGGTGGTGATGGTGAAGACATTGTTTGAATGTATTGGCTTCTTTCCGGTGAAGACGGTGGTGATGGTGAAGACATTTTTTGAATGTATTTTTTCGAACAGTGAGAATAACGAGTTTGAGCAAAACTAACTTAGTATGTTTTTAATCCTTTGGTCATGACCCTTTATATATTTTTAATCCCGGAATTCAAAAGGTTAAGCTCTCGGACCACGTGAATATCTCTCAAATATATTTTCTATCTTTTCCAAAAATTGTATACTTCCTAGGTGACTGTTCAGTTATCCAAAACAGTTTAAAAGTTAATACACTATAATTTTAATTACTTTGAACTCCAAAACAGTTCATTATTGCGACCATAGTCGCATGGGAACTGATAAATGATTAAGTAACTGCGACCATAAATTGTCAACTGTTAGTCATCAAATATTTGT